>WBMW01005007.1:1016015-1051733 GCA_013396635.1 Penelope pileata
TTTCTTAGTTTGCCTTTCAATACCTACTCCCATGAGAAAAATTAAGGGAGATTACTTCAGAAACTAACTTGAAAAATCCAACTCTCATTTTCTTCCCCTCAGCTAGTTGGTGTGTTTCTTTAAACAACTATCAATAGCATTTTCCAGTGGGAAAGACTGCTGTTGGCCCGACTCTTCAGTACATATTCATGTCCTGTAGTTTTTTGTCTCAGTAACTGAAATGTACTAGTTTAATTCTAAGTACTATTTTTTTTTTTAAATCAAACTCTCAAGTAAATATGCTCTATTTCTCAACTCGAGATGATCACCAACTTGATGTGATCATCAAGCCCAAAACAGAATCAAGGGGATTCGTGTTGTAGAGCGTGGTACTACACTGGACAACACAAGTGAAGATGCCCAAGACTGAAATTAAGTACAGCACAAGTAAAACATTAAGCCAAAAAATGCTCACAAGAGCAATATCAACGGGAGAGCGGGTACCACACCTCTTACTTGCTCTTCAGAAAAAGCATTGCCTTCCTTATAGGATATACAAAATATAATAAACAGTTTTATAGCAACTCCCATTCCAGAAAACAACCCTACATTGGATTAACACTTGAAACATTTGAACACTTCCTTAACTTTAGGCATCTGAATGAGAAGTACTTTTCATTCAAGTGGAACAGTTCACTTGCACATAACAAGTCTTACATCATTGGTGTTTATAGTCTTATTCTACAAAGCCAATTAATTGCTCAGTGTAGCAGTTTTATTAGAGCACAGCAACTTTACTATAGCTATATTCATTCCTACAGTGGTGTATTTTGCAGTAGGAGCTGCTTACAGATTTCCAAAAGTTGGTTTGAAAGAGGGGTGCACTAATTGTACTTTCTACATTAAAAAGGAGGAAGTAATATAAAGTATAAAGGAATCCATTTTATATATAAGTGATAGCTGAAATGCACCCATGATTTTGCAGATAATTACTTTTCACAATTCAAAGGATTGACATGGCAGTTTGGAGGCATTTCTTGGTACTGCTCAATACAGGCATCTCAACTTCTAAGTACAAACTTTGGCATTAATTAAAAATTACGCCAAGTCTCACTGTTCAGTTTCCATGACAAAGTATTTATTTTGAAATAAATCCTTGGAGTTTGTATAAAAACAGGTGTCTTTTCTGTCTTAAAATAGTATTAAGAAGAAAAATAGAAGTAGCAATGGTGAGATTCCACAGAAGGACTATGGGAACACATCAGTTAGGTTGTCATATTGTGTGCAACTACCTCAGGCATGACATATTGCCTTTCTGTATACTATCCGGTGGAGAGGGAAGCAGTACTTTCTCCCACATAAATTTAATTTGGACACTCACTGTATCAAGAACTTGAAAGCAAAGTTCTTTTCTGAATTACACGTTCAAATAAGTATGTAAAATGGGTTGTCTTCATGGCTGGTTTTCTCCAGCTTCATTTGCTGTTTCAGGTTTCCATATCACAACAAGTTACCAGGGGCAGCACAAGCTCAGCAAATGAGTTTACTTGTGCTGCTGTGGAATTTCAATTTGTGCTCCATTGTCAGACTTTGCACTAGCATTTCAGCTAATGTCACACAATCTACAGCTTGAGGATGGATAAAGAGCACACCTCTATGCAAATGACAGAAAGTTGAGGACAGAGATGAGTCATCTATTACAGCAAAATTAACTCTTGGCAGAAACTGTACCATCTTATAGTTCTGTAAATATTGTCTACATGTGTAGATGTGTATGAACCAGTGTTTGTAATGATCTCTGAACACTTCTGGAGTATCCATGTAATTCCTGCAAGAGAAGTCATACATTATGGCTGTAAATTCCTATCATATATAGGGTCATTTAATTAAAAAGCTTGAGCTGCTTAAATTGTAATATTCAAATAAAAAGGTAAATCACAGAAACACTATGGCTAGTGGCAGCTGTGTCTTCAAACAATATGTAGTTCTACTTGGAGTCGCATACACTGACAGAAAACAAATTACTTCTGTATGCATGATTCTCTGCAATTAATTCACGCATTTCATGATCGTTTCTCTGTTTAATTACTTTCCTTGGGTATCACTTTATACTAGAATACTACATACTCTGTTTCATTTAAATGAAGGATTTTGAGAACCAGGACTCTTTCATCACTAAGTTTTCTGCACTGGAATTTCTTTTAGTCTTACTAGGGCTCATTCCTGCTACCTTCCCCTCAAAATAGGAAATTTTAAGTAAACGCAAAGACTTTTCTGTGCAATTCTTTATTTTTCTAAAACATTACCGATTGATAATGAAATCATCTCTTGCACTTAGCTAAAAGCAGCCAGGCTAGTGAAAAAAAAAAAATCTAAAGTATCGTATTGTATTACTGAAATCCCAAAAGGTTACAGTAAGCATTTGCTGTATATATAACTTGTATATAGGCTATGTAAAATTAGGTGCTGCATTAGCAGGGCATATTTATTCATGGCAGTGCAATTAATAACCAGTTGTCAGCATTCTGAAATAGGTTTGAAACACATTAATACATTGAAGTTAGAACAATTTTAACTTTTTTGTTAATATGTTTCTGTGAACAAGCATTACATACATACATACATTTCTTTTTCACACAAGCATTAAGTATTATTATGAATGCTTGAGGAGAATTTATAGGCTTTCCTGAAATGCAGGGACACAGAGGACTTCATTTGCTATGTGGGAAGCCAACGCTGCTCGTGGGCTTCCCAGGTTTATATTACATTCATTATCTTCAAGCACTGTGAGGTGTTGACAGTTTTAAGTGCCTTCATTGGAACTACAGACCATGCAAAACCAACTGCAAGCAGGAGTTTGTGATTCAATGCCCATCTGCCAGAGGGCTGTGAGTCAGCCCTTCCAAAACACGTGTCACGGTGTGTCCCCCAGCCCTGATGCTGCTTGGGGGAATGTGGCTGGAAAGTCAGGGTGAGGGGAAGGAAGGACTGGCTGAGGAAATGGCTGCCAGCCCCAGTCCCCAGGAGTTTCAACACATACTCCCAGACACCAACAACAATCTTTGAGGCGAAGATTGTTTCACAGGCAAAACCGAGCATAACACCATACCTCTAGAAAAGTCACCATGAGTGTACATTGAGTTTTCCAAAAGCAGAGACAGAGGTGAAGTTTAGAGAGATTACTTGGTTTGTGATATGAAGAAGTTTAGATAAGTGTATGCTTTGCTAGCCCTAAAATCCAGGAACACCTTCCTCTTATTTTGCATTTGAAAGCGATCCAACACATTCTGAAGTGTTCTTGAATCTTTTTCTTTTACCACCAGTAAAGAACATGACTTCGTGTTTTCAAATCTTACTCAGATGTATAGAAAGCGTATTTTCCCTCATTTTTTTCATACTATTATTGTAAATTTCATTAACAAGACCACTAATTTTGAGGGATTGAAAAAGAAAGAAGGTCACACTTGAAGCAGTCGCATGCTGGGGCCAGTATGTTAACTATTAGGCTGTTATTAATTGATTTGCTACCATACCAAATTGTGCACTTCAACCACAAAATGGTAGATGCATTCCACAGGATTACACTCATGCATCTTTTCAAACTGCTGTCTGTTTCTCTTTTTTTTTGCTCTTCCTCTAAATTGTACTTACAAATAGTGAAGATGTATCAATGTTTTAACACAATACAAAGATGTTACTATGTTGTTCCATACCAAAGCCCCTGCAATCCATCGTTTGCTAATGAGGTTCAGGGACAAAAGATAAACTGACCCCTTACACCAACAAAATTAAAAATGCTGAGAGAGAAAAGTCAAACGATGACCTGGAACACCTTTGAAGGAGTTACAGCAGATGACTGCAGTATGCATTGCTGTAGGTCAAAAAAAAAAAAAGAAAAAAAAAAAAAAGCACATCGACACGCTAAACATGAAAAGTGCAAATGAAATACAAAGAAATAAAACCCTGATGTTTGCTTTGGAAAATAACCCTTTGAAATGCCTTCCAGTCCTTTAGAACTTTTCCCCTGCCCTGTTCGATCTTGATATAAGACCTACCTTTGAAGCAAACTCCTACATTAGTTTACACAAGGTAAGTAGCCTTTAAGTCAAAAGAACAAGTCATAGCTTAACCATTCAAGTAACTGATTAAGTGGCACCCAGAAATATGATCCTGCAAAGGCTCATACATATGCCTAACTTTCCACAATAAACATACTCCTACTGCTGTGCCGTTCACAGTATGTGTCAAGTTGAACATTCACAGAGATCACCAAGATTTTGCTGTGTCAAATTAATCTTAAATGCAAATCTGAAGCTATGAGTGAAGAGTAGCGTTTTACTGAAGAAGCCACGAGTACACAGTTATCCCAGCAACTTCATTTACTACATGGAAGTTCATGGGAAAAAATAACAGTAACAGCAAGGCTTAGTGGCTGTTGGAAATTATATCAAATATTACCTCCAGTCACAAAGGAAAAAAGAACGAACCACATTACATTGCTTTGGATGGATGATTTTTTTCATTTTAAGTTAACAGGAAATGGACCAAAAACTGTTTTGTTTCAATTTTCAACAGCAAAGGGTACAGAATACGAAGGCAGAATGTGTGGGCAGGAGATGACCAAACTCAGAGTGTTCAAGGCAGAATTTTACACCTGGGGAACCAGATGATCTGCATTCCACAGCTATAAGAGGGAATACAAGTCAGAAGGTCAGTAGGAAGACTTTTTACACAAATCATTTTAAAAAAAAAAAAGGCAAAACAAAACACATACACGATCACTTGTGGGAGAACATAAAAATGCCTCAGTGGTTCAGACCACGGGCCCTTTATCCCTGCTTTCTGTCCCCAGTAGCAGCAATGGGAAGTTGTGCCAAGAGAGCAGGCATGGGAACAGCCACTTGCTACAGTTCATTTGTTCTGTGTGGAGATGGGTTAGGGTTAGAAATTCACTGCTTGCCATGCCAGGAGTGCATTCTTTGTCCATTTTACACCCACACACTACAAGTTTTGAGGTGTTTTCACATCACAAAACTTGGTGAATAACAAATCCACTCTGTGATAGATCTTCCATAACACTTCCCCCCACACCAATGCCACAGCCTTTCCTCACAGGGCAGCTGCTGCACTGCCTGAGCAGTTTTGCTGTCCATCTTGGTACCTGGCACAACTACATTGTATCCTATTTCTTATGCAGTTCATAATCAAGACACAAGCACAACCTTACATAAAGCAACTAAACAGTTCTCCACTTTGTTTTCAGTTCTTTCCCCAAGCGTTCCCAATATTTTCTTAGTTTCTTTTGTTGCTGCTGCACACTGAACTGATGATTTTAATGTCAATAGTAAGGATCTTTCTTGAGTTGCAATTGGCATTTCAGAGTTCAGAGACATTTAGACCTGGTTTAGATCATTCTTCTCCTCGATTCACTGCTTTCATATTTATCAACACTAAAACCATCTGTTGCCTTTTTGCTCTCTCTGTTTGTGAAGCTCTTCCTACAGTTTCCTGTCATAACCACAGCATTTGACTACTGAACAAAAGCACAGCATCATCCAGCAGATTAGGAATTTTACTGTTCTGTCTCTTCTTCACTCACTGAAACCTGTCCCAGCAGTAGTCCCAGGAGGATACCTGTGCTTTCTTCTCCAACACAAAAATTGACTGTTAACCCTTTGCTATTTGCTTCCTATTAACCCCCAAAGGAACCTTACCTGTAATTTNTATTCTCTCTGCTGTATTAGTAAATAGCTTTTATCTCAACCCACAAGTTCTACCGTATCTATTCCTTAATTCTCTCCCCCATCCCACTTGGGAGGGGGGAGGGTGAGCGAACAACTGTGGGGGACTTAGCTGTCTGCTAGGTCAAACCGGGACAAATTCCAAGGCAACTCTGCCATTTTAACAGTGTTTGGTATGCAATCACCAAGCCTCTCTCAAAATCCAATAATATTACATTTCCAGGATCTCCTCCCCTCACTCGTGCACCAGGGATGCACTCAGACCTGCAGTCAGATTTCCCTTCACTGAAGCGATGCCAAGCCTCTCCCACAGCTGATCCAATCCTTTATTGTAGATTCTACCACTGCACTAGGGATTCAAGTCAGCCTAACTGGTCTCTAGTTTCCAGGATGCCTTCCAAGAATGGGACCCACATAGACAACCCTCCTGACCTCCAGCACTGAGAGCATTCAAAATAGGACTTCACTCTGATTGGCCAGCAGCTCAGCAATATTGCATTATGCAGTCAAGTCCCTTCAGTACCCTTTGGTGAATGGCATCTGGTCCTGGTGAACTGTTAACATCAGATCTGCTCACTCTCGCATTTTTGGCACATTTACATCAAATTCATCTAATTTCCAAAGGGGACAGAAAAATGTTTAGCACATGAATCTGAAAGCTGTCAAAGATGTAGTTAGGTTTAGACTGATCTCGTGTAGCACTTTTCCTGGCAAGGAAAAGCAAATAAGTGGAACATGTGAATGTCATGAAACCAGAAATGTTCATCAATACATGGGACGGGCAGTCTCTGAAAGCACCAATGGCTTGGAGATGAACATATGGAACAGTTGTAACACCTCACTGTGCAAGGCCAGTTTATATCAAAACACAGAACAGCCTGAGCATATACTTCTAACTGTAATTAACTAACTGTAATTAACTGTGTGTCAGCAGGACACCACCACCCACAGGAAAAACGTAATCCAGTGATGGACCAACAAGGTATAAACCATGGAAATACTCAATTTTAGCTGAAATGAGCCCAATTAATACACACCGTGCACTTAGCTTAAGGATAGAAACAGCTTAATCCCACTTCAGAATGACTTCATTTGATCTGTGGTGGAGTCCAAAAATAACCTACAGCCTTTTCAAGAAGGCGGTACTGAGGCTTCAACTTTAACAAAAGAATAAAAAACCTGCAGAAAAAGAAATCTCACTTTATACAATAAACCAAAGCCTCTCCATTTTTTCACCTTCATTCTTTTATACCATAAAGACTGATGTTGTCAACACTGACAAGACAGATTTGTCTGTCTGAATTTAAAAATTATATTAACACTGCAGGTAATTAGGAATATGAATAACACTTAAGGTATAAAAAATTAACCTTGCGGATAATTATATTAACCTTGCAGATAATTCTAAGAGTTAGCGTTTATGAAGAGCCATGAACAGACAAGTACTATATATAGCAGTATATGCACACATATATGCTACCTGCTGTGGTTTTCTAGTAACTGCCAGCTACTCTTTACAATTTCATCAAGAAAATTGGCTGTACAAGAAAGTACTTTTTTTTATTGGAAAGTAAAGAGGAGTGATACAGGCAAACTGAGTTGTGTGCCTGATTTTCAACTGATCTAATGGTTAAATTCAACCAGTTTATTTTGCCCGCCATTCACAAGTTTCACCACCTGTCAAATGATACTTATTTTTACTGTTAATCATACAAGATTTACTGAAGGCCACCTCCACATAAATGAGTACTTATTTGTCAGTTCACTTTGTAGATATGTGATTTGTTGATGTAGATACCTACTGATGAAAGGAACAAAAAGAGAAATGATCATATGCAATACTAGAATGCATTTCCACACTCCTGAGGGGATCACTACTGAAATAATACATGTTAAAAAAAAAAATCCATAGTCTTACTAGAGTTAGTTTCCATTTTCTAAAGAAAAGTTTTTTGGGGGGAAAAAAATACAATCTCTTAAATTAGCCAAAGTAAATATTTATTTAGATTTCAATATATTTTTCTTCTTCAGAAACACATCTGTGCTGGCCGGAAAACTAAGAAACTATGAACTGTCTCTTTCTCAACTCCCAGGAAACTCAAGAAGCTGGAACATTAAACACTAACTTAAAACCATTTACATTGAGCAATGTTGTTTAAGACAAAAACAACAAACAACAACAACTAAAAAAAAAAAATCACCACAACGCTTTATCAGAAACAAAAATCAAGAGCAGAACACAGCAAAGTAGTTCATAAGTATGTTTTACAGAGCCATTATCTCCTTGTCTCTGGAGAGATGATACTGAAGCTTTGCTTACTTTGAAATATAAACATAACAAATGCAGTTCTGTTGCTTATACTGTTTTATTTATACTTAAGTTACTTTATCACTGAAAATATTGTGTGTAATAGCCAAAAACTTCACATTTGTTAAGTGAGCAAAACAACTTTGTCAGCGAGAAGGTTGGAAGCAGGAAGCAAAATAGCAATGTTTGCTGGGTTAAAAGAAAAAGCAGACAGGAGCTGGTAGCTCCCAACCTGCTCAAACCATCCTTACTTCCTAACTGAAGATGAAAACAGGAAAATTCTCATGTTGATTCTGTATGTTCAAAGCAAGATAAAAATCATATCACCTGGCAAACAGCAGCACCAGGTCACTAAACTAAGGCTATATCCCATGACAAGCTACCTTGGGATAGCAGGATCATGTGCAAAGAAACATCCAAAAAGAAGATTCCCAGAGGAAAACACACAGAGCTGCTGAAGTGGAGAGACAAGAATAGCTGGGACAAAAGGTTCCCATTTCCCTTTATCAATAAACAGCATAGCTTAGAAAAAATGTTGCTAGCCTGATAAAGTATAGTTCCAGTTCTGACATTCACCAGTCCTACCTTTCAGCTTTCCACTTCATAGTTCATCTTCCTTATTCAGATCATAAAGACCAAACAACAGTTGTCTTAACATATTTGTGAAGCGGCATAGCACCAAGCACTGAACTGGTACAGAGATACTGTACCACACAACACCTGGCACTAAGCCAGAGACTTTCAGCCCGCCATGTCAGGCCGTAGGTCCTGTAGGCTCAGCCAAAGCCTGAGAGATAATGCTCAAAATTCAGCAAACCTCCATTAAGTTATTTCTAGCTCCACCTTCTACCATCCTCAGAAATTTCCCATCTCTGAAAGCTGCTGCTTCTGGGAAAGCAGTAGCTGGGAAACCAAAATACATGATGTGCAAAACAATCTTGTGCAGAGGATAGTGCAAATTCTGTGCACTGATTAACTCTGAAATCCTGGGACTTCACTAGTGTAAGAAAAAAAAAAAATGCATACAAATCCACATTACACAAACAAACGCACAGTAAACATCGCATTCAATTGCACTTCTGTATTTTCTCAATTCCAGCTTCTGGACTTCAGCTGTTGTCATTCAATTGCTTAAACATGGACAAAACACAGTCTTAATTCTTTAATAGAAGGGGAACACTTAAGAGTTTGAAAAAAAGAAAAGATAAGAATAGTGTCCACTTCAGTAAACACTACTGGTGTCTGTTTTTAAGGCTCAATAAACCATCTTCATTTCTAAATGCCTCATTTTTTTTTCCACATATACGACAATGTGGAGTTCAACCAAGCCTGCTATTAAGAAGATTTTAATCATTTATTTTTTTAAGGATAGAATTTAACTGCATACATTTATCCCTGTTACAGCCCTCCTGCCACCTGTGTCATATCATATTTCTTGAATTCATCACCAGGAGATAGCTTGTTTCATATGTTACCTCTTTACACTGCCATACATGCATTCCAATCACTGACATTTTACCAGTGGGAAAAGAATCTTCTGATTTCGAGACACAGAGGGAGACTAATGACAGAGCCCTCAGCAGGACACTGCATCTCCTTGACACCAATCAGAGATTACATTTCCTGCCTTCCACTGCGGCAGGAAAGCACTAGCTGAGCAGTGCCAGAGAGACCCGAGCAGCTTAGAAAAAACCCAGAGCCAATCACAACCACCTACTGGACACAGCAGACACAAAGAGCTGGATTAGTATGCTGAGCAGGAAGAAGATGCAAGTTATTTATTAACTCAGTCATCTGTGTGCCTTATTAAACAACTGGAGAGGAGGAGAAAGAGACAGAATATGATGAAGCACTAGAAAGCAAAAAAAAAAAAAAAAGCCACAAAACCAAGAATATCTGCCCTCTTCAGAGTATATTAATTGACACAGCTATTCAAGTATCACTGCACCTCTACAAATGACACAACTGCTCTGATCTTGTTTCCACCCAGATTTCCTGGACAGCTAGGAAGATTCAACGGTCAGCTCCTTTCCCAAGCATGCTACCCTACACAGGGAGGGCAACTGTTAGGAATACAAGGGCCTCAGCCTAAACATGCCATCTTGTCTTGACAAATGGAAGCCTTGATTGAGAAAGAGGCACCACTGGGGTTGGGCCAGTCCATTAGGTGTGTCAACAGCAACAAACACCAGCATCACACTATAATAGGCACATGTAAAATAGGAGAATCATCACTGCAGCAATCTAAATGTAAAGGATTGACATATAGAGATCTGTGCATCACCTAGAGAGGTCAGCTTGAAGGCATAAAGAAAACCAAAGTTAGCAGTGCATCTTGAAATTTTGCTATAACTAAAATAACTGCAGAACTCCAAGCTAATCATAGCTTGAGATCCCAGGCAGCAGTCAAGCAAGGTCTGAATTAATTTCAGAGTTGTATGAACATGATGAAAACAATTCTATGCAAGCTTTTTGTGATGAATTGTATGTACTAGCTGCAGTACAGACCCAGTTTGGTCTCTACTATGAAGAAGACACTTTTCTATGAAGAAAGACAAGAGGACAAAAGTGGCTATAATTCATCACAGAATGGAAGAGGATATGGAAGCAATCAGTTGCAACAGATCACAACCAAAAGGGTTTTAGGTTGTCAGCAGAGACACATATGGTCATGTACTGCCAAAACAGGAGTTTATTTTTGAATGAAGATACACAAATCTTAAGGGTAGAAACATCCGTGAAGCATGTAGCTATGCTTTAGAAGATCCCAGTTATCTGAACTCCTATCTGACCAGCTTTAGCTGTCACAGTTCAAACACATGTAAAAGATAGCAATACAAGTTTGAGCGGCAGGCCACAGCTTTAATTCCCATAAATATGAACAAATTCCTCCCAAACGCAGCCAGAACCGAGCACGGACTATGTATGGTACTTTGGTATAGGATGGCTGTACCAACCTACGCTTTTGTCTTAGCCTTGTTTGTATTCCTTTTACCTGGCAACATTTCCTTCTCAATTTCCAGAAAAGCAGAGAATTACTAATTACTCTCCTCGGTGGCCTTCATGTTCCCTCCTTCCCTCTCCCAAATCTGTTAGCTGGTAAGTCCCACATCAGCACCAGCTAATTTTTCACTTCAAAGTAGGAAGCTACAACTTCTGAAATTCCTTTCGGGAACAATGAGCGACTCAACACCACAAATGGCAAGAACAAAAGACAACAACAAAAATTCATACAGATATACAGATTTATTTAAATAAAGTACTCTAGATTGACCTTTTTTTTTTTTTACCCTATTTAATGGTGCTGTTTCCCGTGAAACATTCCATTCCAAAAATGTTGCAGTATCAGATCTCATATACTTAATCAAAAACAGTTCCACTAAAATATTCTCAGAAAAAGAAAAAATCAACTAGCTCTAGTGTCCAATTAAGTATAACAGCTGTTTTAAAAATTTGCACAAGGGAAGCCATAGACTTCTGAAGTTTTAGGATTAGAAATGGTTTTCTGAATCAAATAAGAACAAACACAACCATAAAATGTACTCTGAAAAGCCCATTTGTGTATCAGGACAAGTAAAACTTAGCAGCCCACAGCAATATATGTTTACAACACAAGACAAGAAAACAACAAACCACCCACAAAGTCTTCTCTCTTCCTTGTGAAGCACCACTCTCCTGTAACTGACTGACTTACACTTGGGACAAGAGATTGAAGTTGTGGCCTGATTTTTCCCCACTCAGTTAATGTATTGCATCTCTGCTCACTTATGAGATGTCCTTGGCAACTAATGATTTACCTCACCTGTTCCAGGAACAAGCTGATTGTAATAAATTACTCTGGCTTTCAACACCGCTTCTCCACCCATATGGCCCCTAGCATACACTCATCATTTATCTACAAGGTTTTCTGAAAAAAGCAGCGTTGCTGAAGCAAAGGCTCCCACAGTAAAAACATTTATAGCCAACAAGATTTGAGTGAAAAATACATGTTCATTGTAAGCTTCAATACTGAATGTCCTAAGACAGATCAGTCAAGTGTATATGGTTAAAAATAGGCCTCTAAATTGCACATTATTATTATTTTTAGGCCAGTCACCAAAATGAAGCATTTACTACATACTGCAAAGATAAATTACAGCACTATTGTTGTAGGAACCAATATACTAAGCATTAACGATGTAGAGTTTTACTATCATCATAAGACAGTTTTAATTTCACAGTTGAAATTGTACAAGTACATGCCAGCTGCTGCCATTTCATACATCAAGTCTTTATTTCTCAAATTCCCTGTTCTAATAAAAATAAAAAATAAAAAAGTAACCATCACAGTTCCTTACCTCCCTTTCAAACCTTGCTGTACAAACCTCAGTGTTTTGGTTGCTGGTCTAATGTGTCTGCATGCTTTCATACTGTGTTCTTACTGAAATAGTTTATATGTTGCATAGACAGATTATTTACAACACAGTAAGAGGAAAAATCCACTGGTGTGAGCCATCCTCTTACTCAGACTTCTGCAGATCATTACATAAATGAATTTAATATAGGACTGGCATCTTTTACAAAACATTCTAGGGCAAAGAAATGAAAACTTGAGTTCAACAAGGATCAGAAAGGTATGGCTGTGGCTATAAGGGGAATAGTTCAAGAATTAATCCAAAGCAAATAATGCAGTGCATCAGCTTTCCTGAAGTCCCTATAGAACTGTTTTGTGACAGTATTATATATAAAGCATCCTGCCTTAAAATTTAAGTTACCCAAAATATAAATCTACATTTATTCTACTGAATATTGCTCATCTTGACAACACTGCTCTAGAATAAAGTACAAGAGAGAACACACCAGATTTGACTCTGCAGCAGCTCCACAGAATTTCTGTATGTTACAGCAAAGACAAATCCTGCCTCTCCATTTTTGTGAGCAGTCCAATAAATCCCCAGCCCTTATTTATTACTGTCAGAGAAAGGCACGCAGGCAGAACACATCTACATCCCTCTAGCAGCACCCCCAACCCCTTGGACAGTTTGAGGTCAGCATCCATTCCTGTACAGAGATGGCAGCCCCTTTCCTACCTGTTTGGCATTGGCACTTGCGGCGACAGTGCACAGAGCTGTCCATGAGGACACAGGGTGTCACATCAGTCTGAAACTCTCAGAATTGCTTCTCGTATGTAGGAGAAAAGGTATTCCTCCACCATCAGCATGTAGCCACTGTAACTTAATTCAAACTCGTATTTTGTTCTTGTCACAAGAACATCTGTGCAAATAGAAGTTCATGCAATCTTGACTCCAGCAGACAAAGACCTCCTCTGGAGAGAGATGTAACCCAACAGTACATTCAGCTAATTCCATGTCATGTTTTCTTCTGCCACTAATTAACAAATAGTTGTTCCATCCCTTCCTACACTAGTTTAGCCCAGGTACTTCAAATGTCCATTCTAGCCCAAAGGCTCACCTAACAGTCTAGCTTTGCAGAACAATGAAGCTCTAGCTAATTATGTTAATTAAACTAATTAGTTAGCTTCAGCTAATGCATGTAAATGAAGCTGGTTTCAGAATATTTCATCTTAAAAGGCTAATATTATTCAGCATGACTCAAGGCAAACAGCCACTTCTACAGCAAGTGTTAACAAACAGCTGCAGTGAGTTGTTTTGCACAGGAAACTGTTGCTGCCTTGTACTCCCACAGAGAGGAAAAATGCTCAGGGGACTCAGTAGTACTTAACAAATCAAAAAGTTTCAGCTCCAGGACAGCAGAAGTATAACTTGCATATCTACCTAGAGAACACGCCTTGCTGCCCAGGAAGCTCTCAAGAGGATTTTGCAGTCAACACTCCAGTCTAACCTGTCATAGCATTAGTGCTATTGCCCAAGCAGATTTAATCTGACAAGTCTGATTTTTGCCTTCACAACACCAGGTGTCATGACTGTTACATAGTCACAGGTCTGTTTTTCTTTACAGACCACAAATTCCTTACTTGAGCTCCACAAGCTGAATGAATGTTCAGTATGGAGTTAGTGTGACATAATACACTCCTAGTTTCAGTCCCTTTTGGAGTAGAATATTACACATACTTCAGTGTTAAAAATGTATTCAGATGTCTTTGATTTTGCTAACATGAAGATTAGCTATGGATTACAACTGTCTCTTGAAGGGCCAGAGGCCTCAAACATAAGCTTCAAGTAGTAGATTAATTTCAAGTCTGACCATTTTACGTACTTCTGTAAGCTGTTCACAAGAGCCAAGTATACACCCTGCCGCATAAAAGTACTCATTAAGATGACATTCAGGAAAAAAGAAATCAATATTTGGGTGGATAATCATAACGCTAGAGAAAATGGAAGCGTCAAAAAGAACATCCAAACAAACTCTGAACTACACTCACTTCCAGTAATTACTAGAAAGATGAAAGGCTGGTAGCTTTTAAAACAGAAGCTTGAGACCATATATTTCAATAGAAAAAAGGCACCAAGTTCTTAGCAAAAAAAAAAAAAAAAAATCAACATAATGAATGACAGTTATGATTAAATACACCTAAAAGCAACAGAAAACTGGAAGACTATTTCATTTTCACTTGCTGTTTATGTTATTTCCTTGTCACTAAGAAAATATCTCCTTTCCCTACATGGAACCACAATGACATTTGACAAAGTAATTAAGAGAAGGACGTTTGTGATCAGCTGCCTTTGCCCTGTTACCAAACAGTCAATGCTCAGTTCATGACTCCAGCAGATGTTCGTGCTTTACAGACTTAGTAGGAACTTAAGGTCTTTTTCTGTCCTTCCTGTATGACACAGAAAACTGAGTCTAAACAGAGAAACCACTCAATTACGAGCATTAAGAATTAACCCATCCAGCACTATCCACTATACAAATCAAGAATAAACTCCAACCAACAAATTTATTTCTGCTACCCATAGCTAGTTTGAAGCCTTCTGGTTTGAGCTCTCAACAAACTGGAGTAAAGCCAGTTTGAGCAGAACTCTGCTGGGGCCATTTGCTTCTCACCATCACCCACTGCCCCTTCCAGTTAACACTTGGCTGAAGGAATCCTGCTTACACAACACAGATCTACAGCAGACAAGGGCAGAGGGTCACACTTCTAGGAGGCAGAGGCAAGCCCTGACTGGAGAAGCACTCTTGAATTCCCCCAGCCCTCATCACTGCTCCCGCTCCATCTCTAGGCTTGGGCCTCTTGTCTTTGCATGACCATGGACTTCTTCATGCCACAGGACTAAAATAAAATCAAAAGTAATCCTTCTCAGACAAAGAGGAGTTTTTATGCATGTGCTTGTACAAGAAAGAGAGGTAGCATAGATTTGCTTATTTTAAAAAAAGACAATCTCTCCCCAAACCAGTTTAAACTGCTTGTAAAATGAGGGTCTAATTCTGCTTCAGACTCAGTACTTTCATTGCATTAGCTGAAACACAGTAGTTAGAATAGTTAAAACCTCATTTGGCTAACGGCATCTTCAATTATGCAGGAATGCAATCAGAGCAGCTGTGAGAGCATCAGGGTATGTAGCTCCTGAGCAAGCTCCTTCTGACCCTGAGGATCAGTCACTGGACTTCAAGGGTGGGTGTGCTGCCTTCACTAGAGAACTCCACCTGGGTTTACAGATATACCAGAGACCAGCTGCAGAAGCAAGGGCCAAATACCAGCCAGGGATTCAAGTCTTCCAGAGAGGAAGAACAGGACAGAAAGACATGGACAGATGAGGCTGGCTTTACAGACTGGAGAAATTCTGCTGGACACCTGGGCTCAATTTCATCAGACACTAAAAGTTCACTCAACCTGGAAAAATCCAAACGAAATGTTTTAAGAGACACATCAGAAAGTATCCAACAGTCTCTAGTCCTGCATGTACCATGGACAAGAAAAACACTCTTTTCAGGTGAGGATTTGAGCTTTATCTCCCCTGCCTCACATCTACTATTGCTCAACTCACTTACTATGATAAAATGAAGTCTTGCTATTCTAACTTGCCTATTCAGCCCACCTCGTGCTATCATAGCCACCTAAATATAGTGTTCCACTGAAAGAACAGCAACGTGCCAGCCCTACAGCAAGCAGTACAGAAGTGCTCTCTGCTGCAGATTAATGAATTAATTTTAATGAAAAAAATTCCCAAGGCCAGCAATTCAGGCTATTTTGCAAATTGTAAGAAGAATATAACTGTTAATGCAAGATAATGTTTAAAACTTCAGCCACCTATCCCACAGTGAAAAAGCACAAGCTAAAATAAACTACTATAAATCTAATGACAGGATTGGTCAAAAATAAAAGGACTGTTCTTTCCATGAGAATTTGTAGAAAAAACCCACTCATTCAACAGCTGGGAAACTTCCCTAGACTTGGATTTTTCAGTTAGTACATCCAACAAAGAGCTATATAATCAGGAACTATGCCAGAATGGTTTACATCGTGACTCGACTGTTGATGTACCTGAGCACATCTTATCTCAGTTAAAACCCAGGTTTAATGAAAAGAGGATACTGTCGTTTATGCTCATATTTTTTAATGTTTTAAATAAATGTATGTTTGTTAAACCATCTTTAACTCTTTTAAGTCCAAAACACAAAAAGGAATTCATAAATAATGCATCTTAAAAGTTGTAATCTTTTGTCTTTTGATGTACCAAAGTACCAGAAAGGAAGAAATATTTACAAAAGGAAGGAAACAGACAAAGGAAGAACATGAACAAAACCCACCATATTCTTACCTTACTCTGAAGGTATTTAAAGCTAATTTGCAGGTAAAACATGCCTTCCTTCTCCCTCTATTTGGAATTTTTAAACTCTTAGGGTTTCAGTACATTACCTACCTTTTTATTAATACATATACATCTTAAATATGCATTCGTGGTACAGGTAGAGGTGAAGAAGAAAAGGGCTTATTTACATTATACGCTAGGTAGAAGTGAGTCTGGCAGCTTCTCTTAAAGCCCATGGACTGTAACAAACTATAATGGGAAAAATATATATACACACACATTACTTTAGCTCTTGTAAACCAACTACTTCATTTTAGTTGTAATTAATTTCCAGCAGCAGAAGATGTAAAGGGCTACATATGTATTCTTTAATGTACAAGATTTGTATTAATATAATGTCTGTTTTAAATTTACTGTTATCTTCTATTAAAGAATAAATAATTGTACAGCTTTCTAACGTGTAGCTCTTGAGCTTTAAATCACTGACCATAACTAACAAGCAGTGTAATAGCACGAGTATCTTAACTAAAGCCACAGACTGCAATTTTCTTGATTGTAAATCATCATCATTTTTAATGCAAAAGCAACAGCAAATCTCTGTAATTACTGGGTGCATTTTGAATCACTTTTATGATTACTGCTCTATACCCATTAAAAATCCAAAACACTGAACTGCACAGGGTATAAAAATGAAATTATGATACAGTGCAAGCTATAATTGAAATCCATAAATTTCTGTACTGGTGTTCAAAATTATTTTGTTGCCAAGAATTGAAACCCTGCAGAATTGACTTTAAAAACATTTACTTTAACAGAGTGGTAGTTGCAGTAACAACAGTAGTTACTTTGAGGGTGCTTAAAAGTAAAAGAAAATGATGAGGATCAGATTTGGCATTCTTGCACTATTTTTTAAAATCTGCTCTGTGTGCTATTAAAAAGAAAAACAAATCCAGAAGAAGCCAGCAGTAGCATACACACTTCTCAGATCTGTAATTAAAGATCTCAGGATGCAGCTTATAACAACTTGTGTAACTTACCATCTACAGCACTGTCCAAGAACATTCCAGAGTAGTAAAAAACTGAGTTTAAAAAAGCACCCACACATTACTGGGGCAATCTATTACCTTTCTTTGATAATAAACAGAATATTTGTCTTCTAGATGTATGAGTGTTCTAGGAAATGTGGAAGGGAAATCAAATGTCTCACAACAGGAGAGGTTTTATTAGGGTAATAGCTTTAATGTTTCTAGGTAATGAAAGCAGACATCTCAATAAAAGATTAAGAGATGTTTAGATGGCTGCAGAAAAGGGGTATTGGAATACTCTGGATTCGGGTAGCCCAGTTTACAAGACCCAGGAAAAGCTTTGGTGTTTCAGCTCTCAGAACAAAGACAGTGAAGAGATGACTGCTCTCACAATGCTGGTTAATGCATTGGACCTACTGCATGGGTCCAATTAATCTCTACTCATGAAGATGGGCTCAACTCAGAGACTACACATGAGGAAGGGCACCCTTCTGTTCTTTCTGATTTTATACCATAGCTAATTTAAACTAGAAGTCATCATTATTAACAAAAAAGTAATAAGTCACTAGTAAGTGTGGGCTGGAAATTAGAAGATACCTTCTATCTTAAAAAAGGAAGAAAAAAGGTTGAGGACTTGGAAGTAGTTTGCTATTAGAAAGAAACAGGAATAAAACAATTTCCTAAAACAGAGATGTTCTTCCAGGCCTACACACTAATGTCACTGCCTGCTTCCCCTGGTCACCAAAGCTCCTTTTGCTGTAGGCAACCCTCGTTTTTCATTCTGGTGTGCTTTTCCTAAATTTAAAGGACTTCTACCAGACGCTGCACAATCAGTAAGAGACAATTTGCAGACCCATCCTGCAAAACCTCCAGGGAGGAAACCTGGAGAAAAGTCTACTTTTTACCTTCTTCTATTCAACTTTTTCACAGAAATTTCTCCAGGATTAGACTATAACATTGTACTAATGATTGCCACAATCGTGGCTAAAGAACTACTCTAAACTAAGAATTAATTTTCACTGGCGTATAGATTCCCCTTAATTATTTCCCAGTTTTCCAGAAGCTTCAGGCTAGGAACAGCCATGCAAAGTTTTTTCCTTAAAAGCAACACATTGAACTGTTTGTTTTCAGGAACAATATATTGAAAGTGGATTATATCAACGTTATTTAATAATGTTTCCAGCTATTTAGAAATAAATTGTTGAAAATACCAAACTTCACAGGGGTGTATGTAGACAAATGCATGGCTGAGTAATTGGGTATCATCTCCAAGGTGGTGCAGCTTGCCCCCTTCACATCAAGATCAGCACTTGTGAACCAGAACACATTCAGTCCGTTACAATGATGCAAACAACACTTAAAGACACTACATGGATTCCCATTGCATTAACAGGAAAGTCTGCTGATTATGCAAGCACTACAGAGGAAGCAGTCATGGGGATACAGATGTTTTTCCTGATCTCATCCTTCCATTCTTAAGGCTTGAGGAAATGCAAGTGTCACTTGGCTCTGGTTTTCTCTTGCCTGTGCATTTAAACGCTCCAAGGTGTTTCAAGAACCTGCTTCCTTTCAGCAGCACATCCCTCTCCAGTTATACTGCAAAAATTGGATTTCAGAATGCAGTATGTATGACTGAGCACTTGTTTTATGGTCATGAAAGGATTTTTTAGGCCAAATGGTCAAGGTTTGATAGCCAAGTGCTCACTTCTGTCCTTTATACATAGATGCTTAAAACATATGATCATCATGCACTGCAATTAACAGAAAAAGAGCAATTCTTCAGTATGTCATCCAAGGTTTCATTTCTGAACAACTGTTGATAGCAGAAGAGATTTACAAAAACCCTACTGTTATTCTATCACATAAGGGACAAGTTAGATGGATTTAAAAAAAGGATCAAAGTCTTAGGGATTAGAAGCATGAATGCTGAACTTCTAGCAAAACAGTAGCAAGATGCACAACTAATACAGTAGAATAACTTTTTGCTACACAGAATGAAGGTATATTATTGCATCAGTTCATTCAATTATTTATACTTGTACAGCAGGCTACTCTGGAGCCTGTCACTGACATATTCTGTAAAATAGAGCAAAACAATCAACTGTGAATACTTTTTTCCCCTCCCTCCATTAGCTGCAAAAAAAAAAAAAAAAAAAAAAAAAAAAAAAAAAAAAAAAAAAAGAACAAGCAAAAAACAACCTCCAGAATACCTACCTGCATGTTGTCAGACCTACAAGAAGTCTATGAAGCTTTTTGAGGTTTTGAGGTTGCAAGAGAAACTGCAGAAGAGCAGAAATTCCTTGGAAGAAGCCAATCTACCAGGTCATTCAGAGAGAAAGAAATCCTTTAATAAAAGCATTAGTTTTATCCCTAGTGACCCTGAGCTGGGTCAGTGTGTCTGCAGGGATACACAGAACAGACATTTATTTTTACATGACATGCCCAACAGGGAAAGAGTTTCCTACAGTTTACACTTGAGTCAGACTGACACAGAATAAAAATAAGTCTGAGGGCTGAGAAATTTAATCATGATTCATCTGTGACCCAGGCATGTTACTGTTTTCTTCAGCTGTGTCCTGAGCTATAGGATGGATGCCATACAGCATTCAGTGTGGCACCAGGCCAGATCCCTGGCCACGTTCAAAGTACACACTGCACTCCCCTGTGATTTATGCAAGTGTCTCCAGGCTTATCCTTTGCTGATCTCACTTTTGCACGTGCATGTTCCTGCAGTACCTATGGACCTATACTCCTCAGGCACTGAGCACAGCACAGAGTTATCCTCAGCTCCCACTTCTGTAGTGAACCAGCAGCAGTGACTGAAAAACGGAGTAGGCATACACGTCTGTGCCTTCTGTCTGTCTCTGCACACATGAAGTCCATAGGAGTTCACCTCCAGGTTAGTGGGATTTATGATCACAACTAGACCAATGGCACTGCTGGAGAGCACCCAAGGAGATGGGCTGCTGTGTGTCAAGAAAGCAGGCTGTCCTCAAAACTGCTGCAGCACAGCAATCAAGCAGTTATTGATTTGATAGGGGAAGACAACAGAAGGGTGAAACAAACCTGTATTTGTTGGAACAAAATTATGATGTTGTGTGGAGAAAATCTTACTGATCCTCCCCTCACATCAAACTGATCTCTTTGCATGTCAGGCAACAAAACTCCAAGCAAAGAAGCAATAAGTAGATGCCACAAATCTTGACTTTAGTGAGCCTTCTGATGCAGTTTCACTGGACATTCATACTAGCAAACTAGGTAGGCATGGTCAAATGCAAATAGCAAGTA
This sequence comes from Penelope pileata, assembly GCA_013396635.1. Classification (NCBI taxonomy): domain Eukaryota; kingdom Metazoa; phylum Chordata; class Aves; order Galliformes; family Cracidae; genus Penelope; species Penelope pileata. The sequence continues at coordinate 1,037,068 of WBMW01005007.1, forward strand.
CAAAATATTTGCAAAAATCTACCTACAAACTACATAAGACAAAAAGAGTGATAGTGAGAAGTTTTGCAGCAGCTGTCCTCAGCACAACAATAATAGTTATTTTTACTACCAACGTCAATGGTAAAAAGGAGAATATTTTTATATCAGTGGGACACATTCAACCAGTTGGAGCATTAATGCACAGGAGGACAGCCTTTGAATTCACAATGGTCTTAAATTGAAGGGAGTCTGATAATACAAGGATGTTATTCCTCAGGCACAACAGCAAGAGTACAACTGAGTACGGATCATTACCTGCACAAACAACGGGGAAACAAATGGCAAGCTCGGCTGCCTGAAGGTCTCAGGGCCTGCCACAGACCCAAGGTAGGAGCCAGCAATAACAGTATTACAAAAAGGGTAACAGTCACAAGGGGATAAACAAATCCCATTACAAGCTGCAAAGACACAGTAACCAACACTGCTCAGCACCAGCAAGGCCCCTGGCCTCTTCAGACCACTGAGTGAGTGTGCAAAATAGGTCACCTTCCCACCCTCCCCCCAACAAGAGAAAGGCTAGAAAAAGGAGATGAATTAACTATTAATTCATTAATTAATGGACCATTAATTATCAGACATTCGGGTAGGACTTAGCACCACCCTCAATTATCTAAACTTTGCTACCCCAAGACAAGACACAGCAAGAAGTAACAAACTGAAACTGTAATAGGGAAGACTTAGGTAAGATACTAGGAAACAATTTTAACAGTTATTAATCCCTGATTTGCTAAACTAAGATTAAGATCACCAGTAATGTAACCTCAAAAGTTAAGAAGCAGTTTGTCGAGCTAATGTTTGAGGAAAACACTCATAACTATTTCACTATTTCACTATTCAGACACTTGAATCTGTTTGGACAAGTATTTCAACCACAAAAATTACTAAGGGTTGGTGCAACCAACTGGCCAAACAGCAGAAAGACATTTAACTCCACGTGGATCTGGTGTTATATGAGCAAAACATTTTAAAAATAAGACAAAACCTTCAGCAACTTCAATTTAATCAAATCTTAGATCCATAGAAGGGGAATACACTAAGAACTGTTGCACCAATTCCACTGCTTTTTCCATTCTTCAGAGACACACTCCTGGTTCAGTTCCATGAAGCACTACCACTTTGTGCAGTGGAAGGGGGGGAAATAAAAAAAAACTTGCATAAAGCTGCAGGAGTCTTTCTAAACATATTCTTCAGCTGCAAGCTGTCTAAACAACATCCAGAGCTGTGATTTCAACATGAACTTATGAAAAAAAAAAGGAAAATACCGTTACTACCTTACTGTTATTTGCGTACTCTTTTTTTCTTCCTTTCCACACTGACAAAGAAAGCTGGCTATATGGGCACAAGCAATGGGTTTAAAAAGTCTAAGAACTCATGTTTAGCATGAAAGCAAGAAATCAGAGATTCTGAAATAAAAGTAAAGGAGGGTGCTGGCAGCCAGCAACTCTTCTGATCACATTACTTTAAGTGACAAAAAGAAAAGAAAATTAGTTACAATGCTTGCCAAATTTCCACCTCTATGATTGACAGAACATATAAATAAAGCAGTCTTCAAACAAATCCCACTATTTCACCTAAGTCAAAGAGTCATCTCTGCCTTTGGGTAAATAGCTCCAAAACAACATGATATAACCTCAGTCTACAGACATTCTTCTGTCTGCTCTTAAGATCTCTTTTTGGCAGCTTTTATCTTCTTCCCCGGTCTCGCTTCTCAGTGCGGTTTAAGCCCAGCAAGGTAACAATTACCAACATACAGGATTATTATTCTTAAATAGGCTAAAACATTCTTTTGAGAGGACTATCCAGCACCAACAAATACTCACAATACCGTTATCAACTTCCGTTTCCTGCATTCTAAATATTTCCACATACCAGAAAGCATCTTAATCATTATATTTTCTATTCCTCTACTTCTGGTTGAAAAATGGGAAGTCATCCAGAATTTCACTGCACTGTTTGATAGGCTGTGGGTTAACATCTCCAGACCAAAAGCGGTAGGAAGAGCAAGAAAAAAGAAAAGAGGTGCAGATCAATTTCATGTTATGTAGATGCAGCTAATAAAAGCTCATTTAAAGAGCTACTTAGATCAACATTAGGCAAAGGCCAGAAAACCAGTGATTATATTTTTGTATTTAGTACTTCGAAAGCAGAATTATCGATCCTGGGCAAGAAAACTCACTTTGTTCCCAACAAAATCTGTAGCAAAAGTTCCACCGACTTGCATGGCATGGGGTCAGATTTGACATACCCAACAGAACTTACTGTACAGGTGTTTTTACTTTTGAAAAATCCTATTGTAGAAAAGGCAAAGTGCAGGTAAGACAAGAAATATCAGCGCTGCAGGCTGTTTAGAAAGCATTATAAAGCCTCTAAAACTAGAGCCTAAACGTCCTGACAAGCTCTGTTTCACTGAGGCATGCCTATTTGCATTTAATGGCTGCCATATTTTCTCCTACCAGTTATTAATCAAACATTCTGAAGCATCAATGATTAAGGACACAGCCATCAGACAAAAGGGAATATAGATAACACTAGAAGCTCTTCAGATGAAGAAATCTCTCTCTCTGACAGTTATAATTTACTTTTTAATAGTATTCTTTGTTTCTTTAACAGTGGTTAATGTGAGTATCATTGCAATGAAACACTGACATCAAAACTAAGGCTCATTTGTCACCCAAAGGTTAAAAAATGGATGTATATAAAACAAGGAACACATTAAGGAGTGCCTCACACAGACTGCAAGCCCCTAAGTCCACGTAACATGCAAACTATAGATATTGCTCTGTTTATCATTCATCTTCTCTGTAATACAGACAGCAATAGATAATTACTATTCAATTAACTATCTGAAATAGTCTACAGAAAAGTATTTGGAAGTGAATCACCTTTCAAGTCAAACATGCACTAAAATAAATAATGACTAGTTGAGAGCAATGCCCTTTGAAATAAAGGGTTTTCTCTTTTCTCAGCAGGAACCAGAGAAGAAAAACATCACTTAAGTACTGGGAGGAACTGCATAAAGAAGTAAACATCAGTGAAAACACCTGGATCACTCAAAGTCTTTCTTAAAAATACCATCTGTAGAACTTTAGAACAGAATTTAAATACTCTTTAATGTGAAGGAAAAAATGTCACCATGTTAAAAATAGTGCATCTTGAAAAATTAAAATTAAAAACTTACGAATTGAAAACTATCAAGAATATGAAGCGTACATACAAATGCTACTTCACAGAACATCAGGGAAAAGGACAAAAAAGAACAATTGTAGAGTTAGAATGTGCTAATTAAAGGGATGAAGTTGTTTCTGTCCAATTGTATGGTATCCTCAAATTAGAAAAAGAAATCTTTCTGTACAAAATGTGACAAGAAAGACAAGGGAGAAGACGAGAGAAATAAGCTCCCAAAATTCCTTCACCACCCTTGCCTTGAATTCAGTTCATGTTCATTTAAGGTCTAAAGCTATTTCTTCTTGACAAGATAGCGCTCATTTCCTTATCCACATAGGAAGAAGGATGTTCAGCACAAAGGAATGTCTGCCTTATTTTCTAAATTCAGATCAATACTATTACCCATTACATCAATTTCACCCACTTAAAAGTCTATAAAACAAATGCTGTAAAAACAACCCATTCCCAACAAATTCAGGCTCCTAACGAAAACATCGTACAGGAAAGACATACTGCAGTGGCTTATTTCCTGTTAGACACCATAGGAACTAATTTAACAAGCCTAGTGCATGCATAAGCAACTCTTTCTAATATTTTTATGCTTAGAATATAAGTTCTCTTTTAAGCAAGCTTCCAACACTATGATGAAACAGTCCCTGAGGGCAACACCCAAACCCTTTACAGCTTCCTGTGTAGGTGAAGTAATACCTACTATTGAAGTCTCACAAGAAAACTACCAAGTTTTGTAAGAAATATTTTAAAAAAAAAAACACAGCATCCACGCTACCACATACTTGCTACAAGCCCACTTCAACTAAAGATTCATGCTTCCTCTTATGATAAATTCTTTCTACTTCCACTGCCAGAAGCTTTTCAAAACACATAAAATTTACTTACAGCAACTGGTATTACAGATGACATGAACTCCATTGGAAAAATATCCTAAACTGATCAAATCCTACCCAAGCTGCTGCTCACACTTAAAGGCATAAGTGAGCACAGGCCACCAGCCTGGGTGTGCCCAGCAGTGGACTCAGCTCAGCTGATGGCCATCAGCAGTTAAGGCAGTTCCCCTCCTTCACTCACATGCCTTTCTATCAAAAAGAATAAAATCCTTTTCCCAGGGAATGATCGCATCAGAATCCAAAGAAATTCTTTATTCAGAGGTTGGTGAGGCACTGGCACAGCTGCCTAGAGAAGCTGTGGATGCCCCATTCCTGGAGGCGTTCAAAGCCAGGTTGGATGGGCCCTGGGCAGCCTGAGCTGGTGGGTGACAGCCCTGCCCACAGCAGGTGGTTGGAACTGGGTGGTCTTTAAGGTCCCTTCCAACCCAAACCAGCCTGTGATTCTAATATTGAAAAGATAAACAGTATTTTTTAACATCGCTTCAAATGCCGACTTGTTAGACCACAAATATAGGGAATTAAGTCAACTTTTTAGGAGAATTTTGCCATAACCTTTGCTAAGGATACTAATGTTACTTCTTAAAGAGGTGGAAAATGATTGACTGCATATGCCTTGTTCTTCTGGTTTGTTTTCATTTGGTTTAGTTTTGACTTTATTGGCAACATCGCATACATTTTAATACTTCTAGCCAATGGCTGCGTGAAGTATGTCCTCGCTGTATGTAATTTTTAGACCCAGAGAGAAAGCAACTACAAGTATTCTCCACCTATTCCACAAGCTATAAAGCATTATTTTTATCACAGTGTAAACATCAAGTGTATGTGAAAATCTCCCCTCCTGAGTATTTCCTTGGCAAAGTCTAGTTTAGAAGTTATCATAGCAAAAGCCAAATAACTTCTTTCAAAAGAAAATAACAATGCAGGTGAGATTAAAGTGACTTTTTCCATCAGCTCTCTTAGTAAACTTTCAGTCAAATTTCTTTTACTTCTTCTTTTCCCCTTTTTCAAATGTTAGCACCTTTATACAGTAAAATGAACGGACCTTCTCTCTTCCAGCTCGGGAGATTCTGGTTCTGTGACTCTCTCAAGTAATTACCACAGTTCTATTTGTTAACCCTGGAGTTTCTTTAGGATGACATTTTAAAATGAGAATTGCTTGTTAAGTTTAGCCTGAAATAAGTGAATGTAGACTCAGAAGCAGAAACAGTCACTCATTCTTATCTTAGGTTGAGATTCTCAGCCTAGGAGCCAGCACACGAAGATCTAACAGGTCTTCTCAAGAGCAAATTTGATTCTTGATGACTCCTTATTCCAGTACTTCCCATTCCTTAGCTATGGAAAAAGCTCTGCAAATCTAATAATAGCTGGATAACTTAGGGGAAAACCTAAACTATGAGGTACACAAAAAAGCTGAAGGGCATTTGTATAAAATTTCTCAATGCAGTACAACACAAGCAGTTATTAGTAGAACAGGTTTAAACAAAATTGGAAGAGAAACATTTTGGCAACCACTTAACAATCAGATAAGAATTAAAAGATGCTACACTTAGGTGAGCTTACCATGATTGCATGATAAGCACTCAAAAACTATGCCAACATTTTTTTGCAACGTTTTTGCATCAAACTCATAACTTTCAGGGAGCCTTTTTTTTTTTTTTTAGCAATATGTTCTCTCTTGCTTCAAAAAGATCACATCAGTCTCATACCTATTTTCTACAGCTGTAATGCCTACTCCTTTTGCCAGATCCCTGGGATCTCCCCCACATGAGAGAGAGGCTTTCTTCTCATCAGAGCATGGGAAAGGTGGGGGAAGGATCCCAGTTACAGCCATGGGGACTCTGGGGCAGCAGGAGAGTGAGGCAGAATAAAACTCAGGCAGAGCTTAGAATGGGATGAATAACTAATTCAGGGCTTGTCATGAAATGGGATGAGGAGACATCAAGTCAGAAGAATGGAGCGTTGTCTCAAGGTGTACAAAAAGGTATCACTGCCTCAGTTCTTTCTTTCCACCAAAACAGGTCATGGGTGACACTCCTCAGCTTTGTTGAGTGAATCTAGACTGGGGTGAAAAAGGTTAGGGAGGCTTAGGCAAAAGACGTACATTCTTGTGTTGGAAACACATTTCTCATTAGGAAGAGAATACTTCATCTTCAGGCAGATGTAGAGGAGATGATTTAGGAGAAGTCAGGTAGTGAGCAGCTCTGGGACAGGCTGAGAGCTAATAGACAGCTGGGCTGGGAGCTGTGGAGACCAAAGGATGGGAGCATGCTAACGCAGAAGAGTCACTCCTGGCAAAAATTTCTATCTAAAAACCAACAGCACTGATGCAGAAGTGTCGCTCACTCCTAGATTTTTATCTTTTATTGCTCTATGGAACATTGATTTATTGAGAACATGGTCAGGTGGCCACTTAGCTAACCCTGGGAAAAAAACTGTTGAAGCTGTTCTTCATCTTGGATGGAAAGACGAGATTTTTTTCTGGCTTTTTAACTCTTCCCTGAAACACACAAAAATTACTACATGTTTTTTGAGGCATAGATGTCAAAACTGGACTTAATTTCCTCACAGTGTTCTCACTGATGTCACATGCAGTGTGATAACACCACAGCCCCACTTCAGGGTGTGGATGCTCATGACAAATGCAATCCTTCTAAGGAAAAAATGAACTTGTGGAAGATATACATTTGTATCCAGTTGTAAGTTTCATTTGATACACACCATTTCTTCCTGATTTATAGTTACTGATGGTACAACTGTAAACAACAGTTTACTTGATTGCAGCCCAAATCCATGAGTGTGGATTTCAGATAATATTTACTACTGGTTCTCGTTCAAACCTGTCAGATCTATATTCAGAAGTCTGCCCTGCTGCTGTTCGAGCTGCTAATGGTGATATTTAAAGCTCTGAAAAGTTCTGGTTTCTTTTGCTTCTTTTCTATAGCTACTGCTATATTTATTGTTCTCATCTCACGTTGTACCGTTCTCACCCATCACAGCAGTTACAGCTGGTAAGGGTGTGCTTGTTAGCTGATTCAGATTTGAGCACTTCAAACCAAACTCGGCATCAAATGAAATCCCTGGCAAAACCTTCACTGACTTCACTGGGAATGAGACCAAGTGGAGGAGCAAGAGGCATGTATCACTGCAATTCACATACTGCTGAGCTCATGAGAACAAGGACAAGGCGTTATTTGAAGGCAGTTACAGTCGTATTTCATTTAACAAACCACTTCTCTTTTGTTTTGCAAAATACTCAGAGGTGTTTGTTACTCTCTGTAAGTAGCAAAGCTAGCAGACTTGATGACTCACTGCAGACAGTTCTGGGCCAGCCTGGCTGCAGCCTGGCACTGTCGGGGAAGGTTCACACAATTCTGTGCTTCCTGCTGCAGAGTCGTTCCCAAAATAACGTGGCAGTGCTAAACATAGCGCTGCGTGTACTTTTAATAAATGACAATTCCTGCGGCGTGTACAAGCCACCACGTTTGTCAAGATAAGCACATCAACATGAGATGTCATGTTAGCCGAGACAAAGAGATTGAATCAGATAGCTTTGTCAAATGCAAAGCAAAGTGTCTCATTCAAACTGACAAAGCAAGAAACGTAAAAATTCCACCTACCAATGCAGTCTGAAGGTGCCTCATCCTGCCCTGCTCTGGGAGAATCCCAAGACAGAAACTGACCTCCTGTAACTGACGCAATAAATTCTCTGCTAATCGGGAGTAACGATATTGCTGTCACTTCAAATGCCTCCACTGAATTTTACAGCAGTTCTATAATACCTGTGGGTATGTTTCTGGCCATACATACGGATTTATACACCTTAGTGGGTAAGGACTGTTCATAACAACATATGCACACAGGGTATAAGTAACAGGCAAAATTAACAGCATAGCTAGCTGTCATTATATCCAAGCTACTGTTTATTCCTTGCTTTTCTTACTTACACATGCGGAAGTTTACACTTACTGTCAACACAATGGGCAAAGACCCTATACCTGTGTGTCCCAGTGCTTCATCTCTCAAAAATTTGTCATATGACTTTAGGAAAATTCTTCAATTTTCCTTCAATTAGGAAATTTTTTCAATTTAAAATGAGGGACATAGCCATCATATATATTATGGTACATATGGTATGGTGGTACAGCCTATAAACAGAACTAAAAACGTTTCACAAGATTACTTTGTGAGAAATTATTTTTCCTTTGGTATTCCATAAACATGGTTGTGTAACAGCATGGGCTCAGTCATCCTACATATGGAGGAGACAGAAGCTCTGGGGGTGGGGTTATCAACAAAAATCTTTTTCTTAAAAAGTGTTTTCTCCTCAGACAGGCTTACAATCACCAAGCTTAGATAGAACAAGACAGTTATATTGGTACGCAGGAGTGAAACTTGGGGTTAGACTGCTGCCCCAGTGGTGCTGCCCCTGCTGACATGCAGTGAACACACATGCATGCACACCTGCAGGCATTCCTCTTTTGCCAGGGAACTTTAGCTTAGTTTCTCCTTCAAATACAAGCCATTTGGAGGCTGGCTGAAGCATCCCCGTTAAGCGCAGTTGTTGCTGGATGCAGGGGAAGGCAGCTCAGCACAGCTTCCACTGAGCACAAGACCATACGCTCCCCCTCTCCTTTCCAGACCCACTCTGACCAGACCTGTGAAAATACACTGGGGAGCTGAGCACAACCCTAGAAAAGGAGAGAAAATGCTGCGAAGCTGATGCTGGCCTCTCTCAAGACTCCACCTTTAACAGACCCTAATGGGATCTTCCTTTCCTGAAAAGTGAAACATAATGAAACCCAGGAAAATTCACATTCAACACTTTCAGAGGAGATTGAATACACATTAAAATATTCAGGAACAATTCAAATGCAAATATAGCACAGTGCTGTATTATTCATACTCTGCAACAATTTGCCTTAATACTCTGTTTGGGAGAAGACCTTTTCCAGTTTGTTTTTTGTGAGTTTAATAAATCAGGACTTTCAAACAACTGCCCAATATATGAGGCGCTACATTTTGTTTAAAAAAAAAAAAGTGGTAAGAAGTCAAAGGCAAATTCATTGCTTTCTAACATAAAATACCTTTTCACTTCCTGAATATTGCCTGTAGCTTTGCTAATTTATTGCCATGAAAATATTGTTACTACTTAATGCACTAGTACTTTTGTCAATAGGCAGCTTTCCCCAAGGCATATTTGAGAACGCTCTGCTAATCAGGGTTGATGCAGTTATTTTGAAGCAGCCAGGTCTTTAGAAAAAGGTTTGTGTTTAATTCCAGTATGGGTGAGTGTTGCCATTTCTTCAAAGCACAATATTTTTAATTCACTGAATTATTTCTGTAGCTATCTAAAAGCACTAACTAAATTATCCAGCCACAGACTCAGTTTGAATCAATGCTCTTCAAAGCAGTACTGCTGGCATCTTCACCTCTTAACACACACGTTATGCGAGATATTCCTCATTCTGTAATGGCAAGGATTAAACAAAGATTTAATCAGAAACACAAATCTGTGCTTTACCATCAGCACGGAACTTTAAAAAATATGGCTGGGTGTTCAACCAGATACTCACTTGGATCTGACTTCTTACTTTTCTACATCTGCTTTAGCTCTTGAGATTATGACCTCAAATGCAGCTGAGTTTTCAGCGTTTGTTTTCCAAGCATGCTGATAATCACAAACAGCACAGCGAGTGACAGTGAGGTCACATACACACACACACGTCGCACTACAGTTCCATCCTCTATAATAAATATGGAAATCTACATCACTATAACTTTATTGAAGCTGAGTAAATAATTTTAATTGATGCTGGACCTTTTAAGACATGTATTTTTTCAGTCATTTTTAATATATTTGCAATTTTCTGAAGATGAAAATTGAATAAAGCACTTCAAGAATGGGTCAGGCCATTAATTTCATTAGAAATAGTAATGAAATTCCAGTAAACTATTAAATGTCACTTAATCTGTATTCAAGACAAATAGAATACTTAATTTCTCTTGACATGTTCCACAATGAAGTATTTTCCTCGTCTTTACATTGGGAAAAGTGGTGCTCCTCTGCTTTCCATACCACAGTGACATTTAGCGACATTATTACTGCTAGAACCCAGCATGGACACAGTCTGTTTTACAGCCAGCCCCCGAGGTAAGAGGTGTGTCTGCACAGGGGTGAAGGCTCTACTGCCTTTGTTCAGGCCGGTTCAGGTCAGGGCTGAGCTCTCTGTTGTTCATCTTAGCAGGAAACTTGAGGGTTTGCTCATTTTGTTTTCCTTCTGCCATCAGACCCATCCCCAAAATGTCCACATGTCAAAAGAATATTAACACTATTCCTACACCAGGCATAATTGATTTTCTAATTAAAGACAGGACTGCAATCACCAAGGAGACATTTCTAAAAGCAGCTAGATGGTTTGAGATAACACGGATGTTTCATCAACTCAGAGGCACCACGGGTTCTTGTGTGAAGGGCATTGGAGCCCATCACCTCTGCACGAAGCTTCTACGGTGATCAGAGATAGCAGGCTTGAAACTGAAACAGAAGGCTTGGAGTATGAAGGAACATTACAGCCACGGAACTAAAATCCAGCCTCAGCAGAGTTCTTCCCTGTAGCAGCTATATTCCTCTGTTTATATTTGTAAAATACAGAAGATTCAATTTGAGGAAGTGAGGTCTTGTTACAGTTCTCATGGAAATAATCAAGATGGCTGATGATAATTCTCCATGTCTGAAGTCACCCACACACCCCATACACATGGCTTGAATTCAAAGTCTGCACGTCTTTAAGAGATTTATATTAAGCTGTGCTAAGGAGGTGTTACTCATTTCTCCTGGGTGTGATCAAGCTAAGTTAAGCTAAAGTTTACCTTGCCAATACATTTCTATCCCTCACACTCTGTGTTTTTCCCCCTTCATCTGAAAATACAGTGACAACACCGAAAGGACAGCAAAAGGATGCTTTTAACATCTCAGCATCCACACCTAAAACTTGTTTTTGATCTCTTGACAAGCTTGTAGCTCAGAAAGCTAGCAAAAGGTTTTAAACAAGACAGGGGATCGGCAGCACTTCCAGTTCTCAGGGACATTTCCAGATAAAACTCCAAAATTGCCTGAGAACTACACAACCAAACACATCAATTATGCTTCAGGAAACAAGTAAAATGCATACACGCATAGCTATAGCTATAAACACACATACACACATAACCATGCACCTCTCTGCTAAGTTCCAACCACAAACATCAGAAGTCTATACAGAAAGATGGCATTGTCCATGTAAGCCATGGAAGGAAGGAGAAGACTATTTAGCAGCTCAGTGTAGAGACATAGACAAATAGACATCCAGTAGTTCAGTGTTCAGTGCCTGGCTCCACAACATCCACGTGAGCTTCTGTAGACAGCTGTGTCTTTTAGTAAATATATACAAAGAACTCGACATACACCTCAAGCTGATTCTTTCATCCTATGCACAGAAGAGAATGGATTTAGTTTCTTTTGACATGCAGAACTCTGTACAATGCACACTCTATACAAAAATGTATAATACAGGTTGATGAAATTATAGCCACAACTTTCTAAAGGATTTTTTTTAGAAAAAGAGATTGTTACAATACAGCCCTTTCCCAAATGAAAGAACACAATATTTAATTTTTCTTGTTCTGCACAACATCCAATGAATAACGCACAGTGACACGATCTCTTGGTATTCTCTCTAAGCCATTTTCAAGATGGATTGCTACAGTGGGTGGCATTCACAATAACACATGTTGAGCAACACACATTCAAATCTCGTCAGCTTTATGGTTTCTTACACCACGCCACAATGGGAAGTGATTCACACCAAGGAGATGGAGAAAGTTTTTCTATTACTGCAAAAAAAAAAAAAAGGCGTTATATGCATTTATCATCCAAAATAAATACATTGACATCATAAGCTTAAACAAACCAAGGAAATTAAACTTGGTTCCTCTTTCTACTACAAAACGTTGTATTTTGATTTAAACCCATTAAAGTTGGGTGACAATTTCTGTGTAAGATGAGCTGGCCCTGACAGCTAACCTGCACGACTATCAAACCCATCAAATTAAAATAAGGTGAGCTAAAGAAGAAATTGATGCCAAAGATTTTAATTGCCTTGATGTCATATGCTGGCATCTTAAGAATTATGCATTTCCTATAGAGAAGGTAGAGGAGAGAGATCACGAAGACAGGTAGAGGATCCTGCTGGTGAGAAGGAACTGGTGACTATGAGCACACGAAGTTGAAAGGAAGAAGTGAACATAGTTCTGAAGGTGGTTGATGTGCTGCAGCTTCACTGACAAGCAAGAACTTCTACAGAAATTTATGTAAGACATGTAATGGTAATTTCAGAAAGATGTCAGTCCAAGCAGGTATCACTTTAAAGGGAAAAAAATCTCTTCGAAATGACACAGTAAATTTTGGAAGATGCTGTACTTAGACTTGATATATATGTTCACAGATGTTTTTATTAGATTTGACCACTGTCCTATCAGATTTGATACACTGTCTCTGACAATGCTATCAGCCAGATGCTTCAGGAAAAAGCAAACACAAATATCTCAAACAGGCTTACTGTGCTGTACTGGAGAAGCGACCAGTGGCCCTCTATCACCAAGCCCTTAGAAACAACGGGTCCTGAGACATATTACGCGATCAGTCTCATTACATGCGCCTCCACACTGCTAACCAAGTTGAATTCCACTCATTATTCTCACGTCTCATATGCTGCTGATATTAATTCTTAATTTTAATTCCTCATAATCATCACCATTTCTAGAAATCTGGACCTGCAGACCTTACCACCACCTTGCTTCCATGCCCTCTATTGCAAGGTAAAAAGTACACACCATTTCAAAGTCAAATGAAAAAAAATCAAACTTCAAATCATTAAGGAAAATGCAGGTAGACTGGGTCAGCAAACAACTTTCTGAAGCACTTCATTCTGAACTCTGAAGGAAACACACATTCTAATAGCTGGTTTTCTTTCACAATCATTTTCTCATCCATGGCATTATCTGATTCTACAGTTTCATTTACTATACGTACCAGATTTTCACCAGGAAATCTACAGAAAACTTCAGACAAAACAACTTTTACCTTCCAGACCACATTAATATTACATTTTAACCTTTTTAAAAGATAAGAATTAGTTGAATATTGGGGTTTCATCAAACTGGAATATAATCTTCTGAGACCTGCCCATTTCCACCTGTCAGCAGGATGTGTCCTGGACATTGACCGACCTGTGCCTGGAGCGGCTGATGAGTGGTTTTGACATTCAGCAGCCACTACCACCCTCTGGTCAATGAATGCAGGACCAGGAGTTGTTCCACGGGTCACACTGCTGCTTCCTTCGAGAGCCATTTTGCCAACAGGAACCAACACTGAAGCATCACTTTTAACAAAGGACGGGAGAAGCAATCGCTCCCCAACACAACAAAAAAGTTTCAGAGGGAAAAAACCCAAAATCACTCAGAAGCTCATCCTGACAGTTCCTGCCTTCACTTAAAGGACTGGTTAAAATAATAAATAGAGGTGAACCCGAAACACAGAGCGGTGCAGCACGCTGGGCCCAGACAAAGTGGTGGACGCAGGGGCCCTCACCTGCTGGGGCCCCGCTCCCCTTGACATGAAGCAGGCACTCCGTTTGCCCATACTTCCCCCCAGAAATGCCCCAACCCAACAGGTGACAGCCCACGCCCTCGCACCATGCTGGAGGGCTCTGGCCCAGGTGCAGATGCCCAGGGGAGCACCATCGCCCTTCAGAGCCGCCCGCCCCGGCACCCCGTACCTTGTTGGAGTAGGGGGGCTTGCTCAGGTTGATGCCGTCCCGGACCAGCTTGTCCCGGATCATGATCTTCAGCTTCAGCCGGGGGTAGGCCACCGGGCCCCCGCGGGCGGGCCGCTGCCGGGGGGNCATTGTCGACGAAGGACTCGGCGTACTGGGGGAGCTGCAGGGTCTTCAGCCACTCGTACACTATGTTGGTGCACATGCTGGCTCCAAAACGAGTGCAACTTTCAGCACCGGAGCCAGCCTCTCTCTCTCCCCTCCTCGCCGAAGGAACGAAAACACGAACCAGAAACCGCGATGCGAGTCGAAGGACTCAAAATCAAGGTCAAGAAATCAACATCCACCAGGGAAAATAAAATAAAATCCTTCAAGCAGACGAGCGGGGCTCTGCCGAGCGGATCCCTCCCGCTTATTCCTCCTCCTCTCCTCCCGCCAGGGGCGGCGGGGGGCTCGCGCTAGGGAGCAGACGAGCGCGAGGGTGCACCCCTAAATCCCAGCTCGCCGCCGCGCCGCATCCACCCGCTTCCATCGGGAGCGCTTCGCAGTCGCCGTCTTTCCTCCCCTCTTCCTCGCAGCGTCGATTTCTGCTCCTGCCCCCGTGCTCCCCTCCTGAGCCGGGTCCCGCGCCCCCGCCCCGCGCTGCCCTCGGCGCCCGGCTCTCCCCCGTCAGCTGCACGCGGCGGCTTTCTCTCCCCTTCCACGCGAGTCCTTTCGGATTGGGAAGAAAAAGAAGGGGCGGGGG
>WBMW01005007.1:1052103-1148000 GCA_013396635.1 Penelope pileata
CGCCCCCGCCCGGCCGCCGCGGGAAGAACGCCCGCCCCGCGCCCGCCGAGCCCCGCTCCCCGCTCTGCCCCGGGGCGAGGCCCGGCCCCGCCGCCAGGTGAAGCGGGAACGGGCCGAGAGCTGCAGTCTCACTGGACGCCCCCGCGCATCCTTCAGCACAAACGGCAAAGAGTGACAGGGGGGCTGCGGGCTGCCCTCCCTGCCCTGGCCTTGTCAGGCCGTGGCTACGGTCTGACACACTGACACTGACACGGGCAGGGACCACGGCAGCCTGCAGGGAGCAGGTGGCCAGCAGTGAGACACCTATCTCGCAGCACCAGTGCCAGAGGGGCACCTTCTGTGATTTGTCTCTTTGGTAATTTGGGAGGCTTCCTTTGTTACACGTTTCCTGGAGGGCCCCTACAGCAGGTGTCCTCCGGGCTTCACAGCAGTCACCACAGGTTTATTCAGCGCTGCAGCATTCTCTGGCAGAGCATTTCACTACAAGACATTTCTGGGAAGTTAGGCACTCACAAGTGGTTAAAATGCAGCCTCTGGGTATAAAGCATAGGGATCACACATTCGTATGCTAAAAGGGGAGAAAGGGAGGAACAGCATTTTATTTCTTCTAAAACCTCCCCCTATAAATCTTCTCACTCAGCATCTTGTTTTCTTTCCAGGCCACACAGTATTTCAAGCCTTCGTCTCAGCCCAGAGCCGGAGAGTGAAGCAGCAAATATCTTCTTTTTGCAGAGCCAGTGAGGAGCTGACAGGGGCAGAGAAATTAGCGGGGAGGGGCTGGGGGCTGGAGCCGGTGGAGTGGGAGATTGACAGGGGAAGCTGACTGGTACAGCCCCTGACAGCACAGCCAGAATCACATTGCCTTTACGTGTGGATTTTAGAAGGTCTTTGGAAGGCTTTTAAGGTATTGCAAATGTTATATTTCGACTGCAGCATGGTAAGCTGTGTGTCTTCTGTCTGTGTGTAACAGGGTCCTGAGCTCTGGGAGCACACCCACTGGGCTGGGGAGTTCTGCCTCAGGCTGTGGCATTGTCGAACTGTCTGGGGTCATGCTTGGCATTGACTTTGATCTCACAAAATGAGTTCACCTGGTAGCAAATACAGCAGAGTTTTAGTTGACCTTGAAATATAAATAAACAAATAAATAAATAAAGATGAAATTAAGGAAAAAAAAAAGTTATGTCCAGCTTAAAAAAGCCAGTTGTCCAGGGAACACAAGGCCAGTCCTTCTTATGTCAGCCCCTGGGAACACTTTGGAGCAAGTCTTCACAGAGCCTTACCTGAAGTTTGGTTGGCATTCCCCCCCGAAGGGCTGGCGGTGGGGCCGGTTCCGTGCAGCGTCCGGGTTGGTGCCCCCAGCGGCAGGGTCCATCCCCAGCCAGTCCCCAGGTGGCAACAAGCTGGGGGGGGTGGGCAACTGACTGGGGTCCTATCCCGAGGCTGAAGGAGGAGGAGGAAGGTCGCAGAGCAGAGGAGCAGGAAATGGAGCCGCGTTTTGAGCCATAATGGCAAATGCAGTTTGAAAACCTCTGTTATGTGCAAAACAATTATTAAACATTTTTAAATGCAAAATTTGTTAATTCTTCAGACATTGAACAACGTTGTCAGCCTGGCTGAAATATAAGAGCACATTCCCTGTTCGTAAGGCCCCACCTGTCACTTGTATCGTATATATACAACTATTAAAATCAACAGGGTAGTAACACATTCATCAATATTTCTTACAATATTTGCAGATTAATTTCAGTGGTGGAAGGAAGATGCTGTATTCCAGCTTATATTTCACTTTTAGTTTATCTCTGCAGTACACTGTGTAAATTTGTGCTATATACACACGCTAATTGAGATGTTTATGTATTACAAGATGGAAGAAGCTTTTCCTGAATACGTAGGGTCCTGACATACACTGGAATTGGGTTGCACCTAAAGAAAGAGCTGAAGCACAAGCAATTTCTAAATTAAGGGAGCACAAGCAGACTTCTAGCAGGGGCAAGATAAAGGAAGCACAGGTAAATCTGTCTTCAAGTTCCAGGATAAACAGCAGGAAGGAACTGGCAGCACACATCCTGGCTTCCTTCATGAGGCATCATACCCAAATCTCACCATGCGTTTGCATGGTCTTCCTCTTGTTTAGGCTATGAAATGCTCTGTGGTGTCTGACCTTCCAATGGACTAAGTGGGAGAGGATGAGCCTCCCAGAGAAAATCTCAGCTGTGTTATCTGAGCAGAGATGCTCAGCAAGTAATATTTTCTTATCTGCTATGAACAGGTGAGGACAGGGCACTTCTTATGTTTTGCCATTCAAATAAAGGCCTCTGCCTTCAGAGCAAAGTTCATCAAGACTCAGTGTGACTGGAATGTATTAGAACTGTGTGGGCTGCGGAATATTTGACACAAAGGATTTAGCTTCTGTAGTGCTCCACATGACTAGATTGTCTCCAACAACTCCAAATTCAGTCTCAACTTTGCTTTTCAAACTCAGCAGATAGTAAAGGTGGGAATGCATATTTCAAGTTGCACTGATCATACAGAGTCACGGTGTTGCACCCAGTATCTCCATAAACACATGTGGAAGGCAAGTCCAGAAACGATTGCTGTCAAGTTGCTAGCAGAATTTTTCTCATAGGCAGTTTGGTATTGGAGGGCAAGGACCAGATCTTTTTTTTCAGAGTAAGCTTGTTACAGCCTCCAGCAAAACGGGTAGAAATTGTTTTTAACGTGTTCGGAAGAATCAAGTCCAGATGAGATACATAGCAGAAAAATACTATTCTTCCCAAGGATTTTTTTTTTCCTGTATCTTTGCAGGCCCACTATGAGGAAAAAAGTGAGATTCCCTGCAAGTTTCACCATGTCAGACTGTATTGTTCATGTAATATAACAAAAATGCAGTAAATATTGCCGAAGTGATACATTGTAGCAATGACAGGTCTGTTTAGCAAATGCAAACAGTGTTTTAGGTCTCCTTTAAACACAGGACATCCTACATTCATTCAGTGTACTAATAAATGAAAAAAATTCATTCTTGAGCTTCTGACCTGAAGTATATGCTATTAAAATATGTACATAGGCAATCGATTATGTTATCAGATAGCAACAATAATAACACATAGGAGATTGTGCAAAGCCATGGCCACCAATTTTCTATGCCATGAGATGTTGTGTATAGTCATTTTCCTTGAGGGCCACAGGGGTGATGAAGGGCCTGGGGCATCTCCTGAATGAGGAAAGGCTGAGAGACCTGGGACTGCTCAGCCTGGAGAAAAGGAGACTGAGAGGGGGTCTTACCAGTGTTTATAAATGTCTAACGGGCGGAAGTCAAATGGATGGGAAGAGGCTCTTTTCAGCAGTGCCCAGTGGCAGAACATGGGGCAATGGGCACAAACTGGAACACAGAAAGTTCCATCTGAACGTGACAAAAAATTTCTTTACTGTGAGGGTGACAGAGCACTGGAACAGGCTGCCCAGAGAGGTGGCAAGGTCTTCTCCTCTGGAGATATTCAAAACCCACCTGGACACCTTCCTGTGCAACCTGATGTAGGGAACCTGCTTTGGCAGGGGGTTGACTAGATGATCTCCAAACCCCTATGGTTCTGTGATTCTGTGAAATAAGAATGTAGCTGAATGCTAACATACAGCTAGATAAAAATATATTCAGGAATCCTTAGATCTATTTATTTTTTTGATACCTTTATCAACACTTACTCAATTTTTGGCCCATCAAAGAAGGAGTGTGGGCCTTTGCTTGGGATAGCAAAGTACTTCTTAGTGTTTTGAACCACACACTGATGTATTTGATGGTTGAAACAGAGCTAGACGCAAACACAAATAACTTGAAGGGTAATCACCTTACAGATGAATTAGAGGAAAAGTCTGAAATTAATAAAATTCAGTTAAGATATTTGTGAAGTTGTTCACCTGCAAAAGGAAACTAAGATTCACAAATAGCATGAGGGAATAGCAGCACATGATTATGCTGCAGAGAATACTGCACTAAGTGCAAGCTAATGCTTCTGTAATTTCCTAAAACAACAGAAGCAAATTCTTAAACACTTTTCTAAGGCTTCCACTAGGATAGAAGGTGAATAATTCACTAAAACGAATGCAACTGCTCGTATACAAAGGTCAGTATTTGCAGAATTGGACTATTAGTTAAGGTAAATAGAGCTCTTTATACTTCTGTGTGAAATGTTGCAATGATTCGACAGTATCTGGAGGACATTGACAAGAAGTCCAGAGGAATGTGATGATGAAGGTTTGGAAGTACTCTGTGCCTTATCTAAAGTGTTAACCTTGAAGAATATATACAAACAGAACTCAGCATCCAAAGGAAGATTTGCTCGTGTAAACTCTGCAATTAGCTTATGTATAAAGGTTAGAAATTAAAAATTTAGTATATCTCATGTCAGCTCTCATGAGCTGTACAAACTAGTGAACAGTACTGACTGTTGAATATTCTGAAGATTGAATTGTCCTCACAATAAAATATCAGATAACCCTCATTTTAAGTATCGTTTTGTGGAACGATGGAACATTTGGATTAGAAGAGACACCCAGAGGTCACCCAGTTCCATACCCTGCTGAGAGCAGGGCTAGCTTCAAAGTCAGATCAGGTTGCAGATGAGTTCCCCTAGCTGACTTCTGAAAATGTGCAGGGATAGAGATTTCCCAGTCTTTCTGGGCAGTCTCTTCCAGCCCTGACCCACTCTTAGCGGGAAGACTTTTTCCTCCTGTCTGGTCAAGATAACTGTGACCTTTGTCTCATGTCTTTTTGCTGAGCGCTTCTAAGAAGGGTTTGGCTCTACCTTCTCTATAGCTTTCCCCTTAGGTAGTGAAAGTCTGCAGCTTGGTTCCCTTTGCCCTCTCATGTCTAGCCTAAGCAAGCTCTTCCTCTTTCCCCGTATTTTGTCAGAAGACAAAAATTTGAAAATATATTGTTTGTGAGATACAAAGATGTATTTCAGCAAAAGCTACATCACAGAAAAGAAAAATAGGAGGAGACTGATGAAAACATTGCAATAAGGAATTTCATATGAAATCTAAATGTAAAAAGAGTATTGTTTCCAAAAACTAATGTATCTGTACTTCATAATAACAAGGCAATGCTTTAATGTTAAAGGAGTCTTTAAATATACAAAACCATAACCTCCTGTCCCAAATATACCCAGGATATTCATGTTTGCAATAATTCAATGCTTACTGAGTCTATCTAAATGGAAAAATCAAAGAACCTAGCTGAATGAAGTGTTCCTGTTTTTTCAGTCATGAAAATAAAATTATTTTGGATTTGAAATCGCATTTGAAACCAAGTAGATACTTTATTTACTGTTGTGCTTTTATCTCCTTTCCCACAAAAATTTGCAGGCATTAATTTAAGATCAGGACTATGGTAACTAGATCACTTTCTGAAGGCAATAGAGAAGCAGATGTAATAGGAATGGGAATAAATATCCATATCAAGGTTGTTGCTTTCCTCAGACCAAGTTCTGTAAGCAGAATTCAGTCTAAACATTTAGCTTCTTTTTCCTCTTCCTCCCACAGAGCAGCCCATCCTCTATCAACCCGTAAGCCTCTAACATTCTTTTTGTATGCCACTTTCAATGAAAATTTAGAACCAGTCTGCACAAACACTGCCTTCCTGACCTTTCATGGCAAAGTCTCTAAAACAACAACAAAACACTTTATCTCTAGAAATATATTGTGACTGCAATTTTACTAATTGCTGATGGGCACGTATTCTCACAATGCAACAGTTCACTACACTAACTCAGAGTGGGTTTGTCGTTACAAACTTAACGGAGTGGCCAATGGTCATTTCTATGGGCTTTGATCCAGGAAACAATGCTAATGTGTTGAATTTTACCTTTACCCAAAACGTTTTACTCCACGTTGAATACTGTTTAAATTAAATACTCGTTGCAGGTAAATGGAAAAACAAGTCCTACATCATTACTAATAGTAGTGTTCCTACTACTACTTATGTTGTGGCAGTCCCTGGAAATATCATCTGAACACCAGCACAGTGGGTAGAAACTTAATGAATATAAACATCCTCACAACTTGCAATCTAGCATTTCCACGTGATACCGCCTTGGAATCATAATGAGCAAAAAGCTGAAAGCTTCTGTCTCTTGAGTATTTACTGTGGGCTTCTGCCTCCTTTTCTCTGCAAATGTCCACATACTTCTCTTCACCAAGAAGAGCTCCTTCATCAGATGCTTGTGCATACCATGAAAGAACAGTTTTTATGCAGCTTTCAAGTTGTTTACTTGTTTTTTTTTCCAATTAGAAATTGAATTTAGAGCATACAGCTATTGTCTAATAAAATTGAACTCACTTAGAGCCAGCATAGTCATATGTCTTACACAAAGACATTCTGAAAACCCGCAAACATCAGGCACCAGCTTTCCAGGACACAAATGTGTTTCGTGGAGAGAAAAAAAAAAAAAAAATAGGATTGAATAAAATGAACAGAAACAGATCCATCATTTCCAACCAGCCTGTGCAGCTTGCCTTTAAAAATTGTTTCACATCTGTAATTACTGTAGGGTAGGAAGTGTTTATCAGGGAGGGGGGAAACCTACAACCATTCAGAAATCATCCTCTCGGTTCCAGAAGGTTCCTCCAATGTCCTAGGACCACAATGCAGCATTCTGACCCCAGGGGAAATTAGGGAAACCACCATACTATTTAGTTTAGAACAGCTGAGGTTTCCATGTGATCAGAGACCAGAGTCACCCATTCATTTTAGAGAGCTATCAGAAAAGCTGCTCTCTGACAGCCAGCTCCTAGTTTCTGTCATGTTTGCTTTTACTCTGCCACTCTCCAGAGGCATGCAGGCAAAATCTCAGATTTATAAGGTATTTAGGAGAAGACAAAAAATCAAAAGACTTTTGGAATTACTCAAGGCCACAACTCTCTAAGTACACAAGCACTAAAAGTGTGTTCTTAAACTCCCTTTTCTTATAGGCATAGCTGGTGGTAAAGACTGGCTATTTTCGTTACCTGCTGGCATATGCTCAGTTCCTTTGACCATGTGCTCCGTCTCTGACTGCCTCATCCATCTATCCTTCCTCCATGTCTATTATCCCTACTAACTTCCTGCAGCTCTGTCTGCCTCGTAGGCTATGTTTTCCATCATCTATTTCTACAATTCCTCCACTTCATGAATTCTCTGCTGAACGACTTTTTTTTGTTAACTCTCTTCAGTTTCAGTTATTTTCTGCTTTTCTTGCTATGTCCAGTTCTGATTCCTGCCCCCCTCCAACAGAAATAGTCAAGCTGGAAAATGTCCTTACAGTGTTTGCCCTGTTCTTATACTGAATTTTTTGCTTAGGCACCTGCTACCTAGACAGCATACTGAGCTAGAGGGACTTCTCATCTGATTCAGTATGACCATTGCTATGTGTGATCTTACTGAAGGGTGGACACACTGTTCTATTTTTCCCTTTTTCTCTTGAGTTCAGCTGCTGTAGATGGCATAAATACACCGAGCTCCTTCCTGAAAAGCGCCTGAGACACAGGACATGAAAGCTGGAGCCACATGAGGTAAAGAGTAAAGCAGAGTGCACTTACTCTGTTTCTTGAGGCTCATTCAAAGTAAAGTGCCTTGTTGTAGGAATAAGTCAAGGTTGCTATCCAAGTGGCTATCAGATAAAAATCCCCGAAGCCAAGCAATGCTGCAGCCTAACAGTCATGGCTTCTCCACTTACAGGCCTCAGCCCAACATGTCAGTAAGATCTCTAGGAACCAGAACGTGTGAAGATGAGGAGGAAGATGAGGAGGAAGCTTTTGATGTAAAAGGTTACAGCATGGCAGGAGTAAGTGTCTATGAGATGCCTAATTGGCTCCTGGCTTTGAATGGAAGAGCCCTGATAGTGCTGAGATTCTCGAGAGCCTCCACGGAGGAATTAGAAAGCTTCTGCTGTGCCAATTCAAAACAAAGACAGTAAAATGGTGTTTGGATTCATGCAAAAGCTCCTCTTCAAATAATCAATGTTTGAAAGAATCAAACATTTCCTTGAATTCCCCTCAGACAGTCCCATTCTGGATGAGTAATGAGAAATTAATCATCCTGTCAGAGCAAACGCTGTGAGACCTTTTAGTCATGCTCACCCCTTCCTCCGTAATAGATTTTTGTCAGTCAGTCAGCTAAGTCTCCCTGAGGGCAGCCCCACATCCCAGTTCCTGCCTTTCATGGGGTCTCTTTTCCAGCTGAGACCTGTCCCCAGCCCCCTGGCATGTCAGGCTTCAATCAGGGGTCGCAGGGGCCCGTCTTGCCATGCCCGTCTCACCTCTGCCACCCGCACCTGGCAGCGCTGCACCGTCGCTTCATGAAGTGAGGATGATCCTGGCCTTCCTGCAGCTGATTCCCCGCATCTTCCTGACACAGGCAGTGAGGCTGGTGCATCTTGGGGGGTTTAGTTGTTTAGCTATTTAAATACAAGTCTAGCAGAGACTGCAAGGTCAGGGAATTAACAAACAAATGTTCTCACAATCATGAATTCATTTACATCGGGCATATTTCTGCTACAGTTGATCTAAGAGTCTAATTAAAAATACAAAGAAGAAAAAGGAAGAAGTAATATGTTTGCTGTCCTTCTGAACAATTTTTCCTTGTTTATAAAGAATCATGGCAGCTAAAAGAACCCTGAGCTTTCCCAGAGATACAAAATCAGGATGAAGGGTTTTATCTCCAAGGAACACATCCAATGTTGTATCTTTGATGTATTATATTTCAGTTAGTTTTTCTACAAACAGTAGTTCAACAGATTTTTTTTAATCTATGCATTATGGAGTCTTCATTTCTCTGTATCACGCATATGGCACCCACACACAAACACTTTAATTTGAGTGAATTCTCATCCATCTTCCATTATCAGCTTATTGTGAAGCGAATTTGGGAAGACTGCTGAGGGACACAGACCTTGGTTGCAGAGACATAGACAGATCTGTGGATTAACCCCTGCACCTCCGGTGGGATAACACAGAAGAAAGAAGAGTTGTAAAGCACACAACTCTCAAATTTCAAAAATACCATACGGGCAGACTGCTGCTGCTTGGAAGTGTTGGTGGGGGGATAGAAGAATCAATTAAAGACCTGCATAGAAGTTTAATGCATCTTTATCTCTGACCCGTTTTAGCCTCATAAAATCAACACTGGATCAAACTGGTCAGATTGTCAGAATTATTCTGTGGAGATGTGCTGTAATTATATTTTTCCCCTTTCCAGATAAAACAAAACGCCATCTCTTTCTAGTGATGCCTGTCAGTAAATTGGTGAGTCAATTCGTAGCTTAACTTTCCACTGACAGGTGTACAAGCTACAATCCCAGACATCCTGTCTCTCTATAATAAAATCCCACCTTTCCTATGGCAGCAAAAATTAAACCAAACAAACCTTCATTGCCTCCAGTGTGTGCAAAATGTTCTAACTCCAGTGCAGGACTTATGGGGTTGTGAGCTTTTACCAAAATTCCATCGCATCCAAATGAGTTCTTTTATTTTGAGACAAAGATGTTGACTTCTATGACTGCTTCTAATTTGATGTTTTAAACTCCCATAAAGTCCCTATTTAATAAATGTTCTACCCTATCCACTGCTATGCTGAACTATGCACTGTGCGTTTACGGTAATAGTAGATCTTTGGAAATGGCATTTTGTTGAAGTTAAGCAAGAGGAAGGTAGATGCCAAAGATCAATTTTTGTGGACTAGGTAAGGGACACAAAATGGGGGATCCTGTTAATGATATGAAAGAAAACTATATGTCTCTGTGGTCTGCCTAGAAATTCAATCTTAACACACAGAAATGTAATTTTTAATGAATAATGTATATGATGAATATTTTTGATGAAATTTTGAAGATGCTTTTTACAATGCAAGTGCATAAACCTTGGCTATGTTAGAAGTCTTCACTGCACTTCTAGAATAGACCAGATTCAAACCCTATCTTGCTCCTAATTGCAGTTGAAAACACTGAAGGTTATTTATAGATGCCAGGCTGAGGAAGTTAGGAGTTTTGGGTCTCTAAAGAGTCACGATGGAATGCCACATGGTCTTCATTTTGCCTCTGCCCAAACTATAAATAGAAAACAGTGTCTGTTCCACTGGAAACCAAAGATATTTAAGGCTGTTCTTTCAATACTGGCTGATCTGATGTTTGCTTCAACATTCTCTGCAGTTCCCCTGCTAAACCACTGCATCAGTTACCAATGAAATACCTTTTTTGCTCAAGTGCTAATTCTGATCGTTGCTTACAAAGAGATTTCTCTGTTAAAATATTGCAACTGCTCGTAAGACATGGATTTTTTTGTTCTATATTCTAAAATAACTATAAAGAATGACTTGCCGCTCTGTTTCCTTCCCTTTCCTTCCAGGAGTGGCACCTCCAGACTTGGGGAATTGTACCTATATAGGAAATCTTCCCTCAGAGATGGCAGCAGTATAAGCAGTACCTGCCCACTTGCGTTGAGTTTAATTGTATTAAAAAATGGCTTTTGCAAGGTCTTATTGAAAAACAAACAAACAAACAAGAACACCAAACAAACAAAACAACAGCACATTGAATGGGAATATTTACTGTAATTTTGGAGATATTTATTTCATGAGGAAAAGTGGCAAAGCTTCCTGATTTCCTCAGATTTGACTCTCAGAAAGAAAAGGCAGAGAGAAGACTTGTGGCAGTCTTTCTTAATAGCAGTGCAGTATAAAAATGGTAATAATGATTAGAAACTTGCAATGTCAATATCGTTTGTATTCTCTGTAATGGGAACACCACAAATACATCGAGCAATATTCAGCTATGCTAATGGACCAAAGCAGGTGACTGAGAAGTGTAGCATTCTGAAGATCACCAAAAGGAGCTGATTTAAGCATTAGAAATTTGATTACATTTTCCTTCATGTAATTTTCTTTCCTTTATCAAAAGTTCTATTTTTTCAGTTTTTAAAGTGGGAAAATAGCAGTTCAGTTAATTTATTTTCCTTGTTAAGTTGCAAATCTTGCTCTTGCAAACTAAGCTGCCTAGCCCAATGTCGTCAGCAAATTATCTCAAGCACATCTTGAGCAGTTCTGCATATTTCAGTGCAAGTTTTCTCTGAGAAGATGAGTTATGTAGATCAATCTGCGAGAAGAAACTCCTTCTGAGAGTTTTACTTCAACAGTCACTTAAATATCTCCTGAAATAGAGACAGACTTTTAACCTGAAAGAAATTTCTTTCGAAATTGTGCTGGAGGGTTGTTACCGAGAGCAGGAAGTGGAGAGGAAAAATGTGCCTGGGAAACGTTACTGCTGGTCACTGCTCTGGACTGTCTTGAGAAGGATTCATTCACTCACTTGAGCAGATCTTTTTCTCCAATATTCCTGAGGTCATACTGATTTAAAACACTTTCAGATCAAGTATTTCTCTCCATTTAGCCATTTTTTCAACATAGTAACACAGCTGCATATAGCTTTACCAGAGAACACAGATGATTGCTATTTGTGGTTTTAACAAGTCGAAGACTAATTACACAAGAGATTTAAATCATTCTTATGTCAACTCCATAATACTCCTCTCTTCTGTAGCAACCAATATGTTTTCAATCCAGAATATTCAGAAATCACAAACTGTATCTGATGTTTGATGACACTAATTTCATTTTCATGACAGCTGGGTTTTTTTAGTGGGGGGAGGTTGCTGAAAGTGGGGAGTTCTTAGTTTTTCTTTTTTGGTGGGGGGGGGAGCTTGAGGGTGGTGTTAGAAAATTGGGATTTTCACATAATCACTTGCTTTGCAGATTTGGAGTTTTAGGCAAAGGACGCAGAATCCACTCTGTTCACCTTCATATCTACTGTGGGCTTTAAAGAAACGTGACCTATCTGATAGCACCTGATAGTTGAATTCCTCCTACCTCACCTGGACATGGCTAATTTTATCAGAGTTATTGCCACCCTACCCAAGCTGGAAGAAGAGGCACAAGACCTAAGGTATTTGATTAGTTTAATTTGGCCTGATGTGTCTGTTTTGGCTTCATATGTCCTTTTCTGCCTGCAAATGGCTAGAGGATTGGACAGATACATTAACAGTGAGCTGCCACCATAGTCAACGTACCCCAAGTTTGTTAGCATGATGATAGCAAATCCAGATACATCAAAACACTTAATAAACAGATAAATTGAACTTTAGTATCCTACTGTTGTATTCACTAGAAGGACTTAGGTATTATTAGATTAGCAACTGTTTCTGCACTTCCTTGACTCCTTTTTGAAAACCAGAATAAGCACTCAGAGATCCAAAAAAGCTGCGGGAGGGGAGCTCTGTGGACACTTGATCCTGCCCATTGCAGCAGCTGGCTGCACGAAGCCGAGGCTTACCCCGTCAGCTCTACTCCTGCAGGTGCTCAGCATTGGCATGGGGCTTCTCCATCATTGTTTCTGGGAAAGTATAGAAACAGACATCGCTGTTCCCCTGCCTTCCTGCTACCACAAACAGCCCAGCAGCCCTCTGAGCAGCAAGGAAGGACTTGTCATGCCTTCATTCATCAATAGTGACATGGAAATCTTGATTGCCATTAAAGAACCTTTTTTATATTCTCACTAGGCTGTAACAAGCATTTCAACTGTTCATTTGTGTTAACGTTGCAAGATAGGGTGTAACCTGGAGACTAACTAATTAAATGCTCTTTGGTTTTGAGTGAAATGTTTGGTGCAGTTTAGACAACAGAGTCTAATTAGTGCTGGATGTTTAATGGAACTCAAGACCCATGAAAAGCAAAAGGTGCTGAAATAAAAAGTCAGTGAGAGAGACGCGAAGATAAACGAGAGTAAAATAATTAACCCTTTGTTGTTGTGAAAAACATTCCCTTGAAACAAACCTATATTAATTATGAAAAAGTGATAAAATCTCACCAACTCAAATGTCTGGCTGCCTAAGGTAATATAACGGAAAGTTATCCAAAACACATGATGTCAGCATGCAACAGATTCAGGTATTTCATGCTACCTCAGTACATTTCATTTCTTCCAGGCAGCAAATTCACCTCAGTATTTTTAGACAGGAATAAAAACTTGGTATGTACTGCTTTGTGCATTATGATTCACAGCATCTCAGCAGGAAATCGAATGTTTGCCTTAGCAGCACCTTCTTCTGTCAGTAAATGCAGCCAATTTATGGTTTTCCTTGGCTGAGAAAAATGTTTATCCAACTTTCTACCTGTATGCAGTTAAGTCTATAAAGTTAAAAAAAAATCTCAGATGGGTCTACAGTGTAGTTTTAAAACAATAAACTTTTATTCAATACATGTGTTCTCTCTAAGAGGGGATTAAGCTGAATGCTTTGGGAGTAACAAAGCCTAGATTGCATCCCCAGCTCTGCCACTAGTTCCTTGGTATTATCTTCTGCTGAAGACCTGGGATCAAGATATGCCAAATCAGCACTAAAAGCCAGAGCCAATTCAATTTTTCAGCACCATGGGTTCCCAGGCACCACAGAGATAGCACTCGCAACCTCTTTATGCAGCGGGGAGTTAGGTTTTGTTTTAGTTTCCGTTTTACTTTACTTACTTTGGTGGGGGTCTTGTGTTTTCTTTTTGTCTTCTTTTAGGAATTTTCAATGTTTTTTTCAATTTATTTCTTCTGATGGAAATAAAAATCAACAATGAAGTCAGGGGGCTGATGAGACATTGTATGTTTACTATACTGCCACTGGTCCCTGAACAAGAGTGATTTAAAAAAACCACAAAAGATATCTTGCTTCTGGAGTTTTGTGAATGACTCAGAGCTTCTTGATGCTACTGAAATATAACTAACACATTTGCAAAAAATAATTTCTCAGAAAGTGAATTAATATAATTCTAATTACTTTGGGGAATTTATTATTCATTGTAAATACACTAAATCTTAAGTTGGATTTAGTACAGTCTTTATCAGGCATTCGTTTGTAATAGCTGTGAAGCTTATGTGATCACCAGGAAGAAAGATATGATTTTAGGCTTGTCTCAAGTGCTCTTATGTGGATAAACAACAGAAAGCAGAGCTGCACCTTATTTTCTTTCTTTCAGAGACATTTGTTGTATTTTCAAGAAAAATTTGCTGATTTTCTTAAGGACTCTGAAGTACAGTGACTTGATGATAGGATTCTACTGCCAGCAGGAGAGTGAAAGTTGGGACTTGGGTCTCTGTCTAGGGGAGTCTTTGGGGTGAATGCAAACAATGCAAGGTCAAAGCACAGCTTTACAAAGTTAGGTACACAAGGTCTGTCAAAGATCCCAGACTCCCAGGCCAGAGTATTAGAATATCATCAGCAGTGACATTCTCTCTAATTTCTGCAGTTGATTTAAAATAAAATAAAATAAAAAAGGCACAAATTTTAATGCAACTCTGTATTTTGAAAGGCTGCAAGAGAAAGAAGGACCCGAGTCCCCAAAATAATGGAAGACTGACTTTCGTCAACAGTGACCACACCTTATCAAAGTTACTGTCCCTTGAGAATTTCCATTCTGTCACTTGCAATCTGTCATACCACTTCTATTGAAATATACGTTGGCAAACATAATTATTTACACAATAAAAAGAATAAGAAATATTTACTGATTTTCCAGCTCTATTTGCACAGAATTTAGCAGTTTTCTTTTTCTCCAGTGTCAAAGCCAATGAAGTCTGTAGAGACAGACAATAGAAGTTTTTCTCTTGGAGCAGAGGAAAGTCATACTACTGGTGGCATGTTCTTCTCCATCAGCTGTCCTTTGTTTCCTGAGGTGGGTTAATACAGTCCTTTGATTTTCTGTTTTTCTGTAGAATCTTTGTTGATGCTAGAGGCGAAATGTTGAAGAGCTAGTTCAAGCTGAGAAGATGAAAAATGCTGAAAACTCTAAGGCTGGTTTTCATGAAAGATTAAATAAAAACAACTGGAACAACAAGACTACTGCTAGGTCTGTATCTCATCTGCTATTGACATGGATTAGCGCTGAGAATGACAAAATTAAATGGATGAAGCTCAGAAATGCAGACAGGACCCTGGAACAGTGCTCATGTCATTAGCTCAAATGAAACTTGAGTTAATATCTGGTGCTGTGTGTTGTTTCTGAAGCCACAGCTGTTGCTTTATGAGGAGAGAGGTGAAAGAAGGGAGAATTCTGTTTGTGTTTAACTTTCTTGCAATAATACCAGATCTCTGAAATTGAATCCCAGCCCTAAAGCATGGCCTTTTCACTGTCCATCAATTCGTATTACTTTGAAGACCGAGAATGACATAAGGTCACCAAATTTCAAAAGGTACATAAAAAGCCCTTTAGGAGCTAAATAGAGAGAAAACATTGAGGTATAGGTGCACCAAGCAGGGCACTCTCAAAGAACACACCACCTCCAATCCCAAAATACAGACAGCCATGTGAGATACGGCTTCAGGTCAGTTTACTTGTTAGATAAAAATTGAGGCAAATTATTTAAACAAATAGTCACTATAACCAAAATGGAAAACAGTTTCTGGCGTTTTTTTTTTTTGTTGTTGTTGTTGCCTGGTTGGTTTAGGGCTTTTTCTGTGTGTGTGTGTGCTTGTTTGTTTTCCCTTTCCTTTCTCAGTCCGGTGGCTCCTTGAAGACTTCACACCTCAAATCATCTAACTGAAAGGCAGGTATGGCCTTATTGTGGCTAATTGTTGCCACCAGCAGTTTTACTCTTCACTCTAGAAGTCCAGGACTGGTTTTCTTCCTTCTGAGGTATTTTCTTTAATCCAGGGACTCTAAGATTCCTTACACTAAGATTTACTGGTCTTTTGAAAGAGCAGATAATGTTCAGCAGTTTACTGACCCCAGCTGTCCTGTGTGGAAGAGAAGCGAATAGTCACAGAATGTCCAGAACACATTTCACCTTCAGGAGACCATTTGATTCATGATCTAGCCCAAAGAAAAGGTCCAAAAACTTCAGGGAAGGTTAAGTAAATTGGGCTTAGAGGTCGTTCTGTGCATCATATGAAAACAAATCTAGAGGAGAGCAATGCATGCTGACGGTGCAGTGCAAAAAAGTACATATGCTTACAGCAACATATTTTCGTGTTCTGTGTTTTGTCTTTGGTGGAAGACACTTGAGGTTCTTGAACTGTCAGAAGGCTCTTACACAATGAATGCAAAAATTATATTTGTGAGGATATCCTGCTCTCACGAGGGTGAAATTCAATAGCAGAAAGTAAGTTTTTCTTTCTGAAAAGACTTATTTCTGGTAGAAACTCTAAAATGCTTTATCCTAACTAAAACATGACTATCATATTTGACAAACATCTGAAATGGAAAGAAAGGGCATTAGTGGACTACTTGTCCATCAAAATTCTTATGGTACTTGTCAGCCTTCATAACAGTCTCAGGGGAGAGTTTGCTAGAAAGGAGGGTAACGCCTCTCTGACCTGACTGACAGCTGGAAAGGCAGCAGCAATTTTCCTGTTGAATTCAGGCTGCTGCTTGATAAACACTGTTTTAAAGTGAAATCTTGAAATATGGATGTGAATTCTTTGCATTAAATTTGGCATTGCTGACCAAAAGAAACGTGCTAGGCAGCACAGGTTATCAAAACTAAACTGCTCCAGCTCTGCTGTTTTTTACAATTTTATATCTAACAACAAATCAAAGGGAAAGATTATTCATCTTATTTCACAAACAAATTGTAATTTGCATTTACATGGTCTGACAGACTACAGAATTGGGGTTTGTAATCGTATTCAAGCAAAGAGAGCTTCCCCTTTTCTAACAGTGGAAGCATGCTCACATTTTCTTCTTCCTCATCAGTTGTTTCAGGAATCTGAGGTCTGTAGTTCACTATGAAATGATACTGAGATGACCAAAACGTTTTTAGGGCTTAAACCACAAGCCATTTCAACTCCTGTCTGGAGGAAGGGGTGAATATATATTTTCCACACTCAGTAGTTCTGGAAGGTGCCTAGGTATCCCAGTGTTAATCATCTGTATAAGGACCTCAATCAATAAATTGTGAGACAAAGGCACAGAAAGCTCTGCTGAGGCTGCACTCAAGGTGCTTTTATAACATTAATAACAAAAGCAATTTTACAGCTTGGTGACTGAAAGGACATGGATATATGGAGCACTTATTAAAGTGGACAGGAAGCAGATTTTTCCCCCAGGGGCCAGTTTAGACCCATCCTTAGGGCCATGCAAAGCTGTGGGGTGAAAGAGGGGACTGAGCATTTCACAGCTGGCGGCAGACACTCTGCTGAAGCTGTGCTGGGGCTGCTGGACCTCCAAGCAAGCCTTGGTCGCTCCTCTTGGTGTTCAAAGGTGGGGAATGCTGAGGGACTCAGTGGAAAAAAAAAATCATTTACAAATCTTTGCTTATTCAATTCAGCAAAGACTTATCAAAGTTTGTTTTCAGGAAGGAAATTATTGGTTTTGACATTTCTGGGATTGTAGTAGGATTAACTGGGGCTGGAAAAATGACACCAAACCATGAAACTGAGATGGAAAACTGAATACAGCAGAATCTGAATAGGTTGTGTGGATGGAAACTATAAAAGTGTGACAGGATAGGAGGATAGAGAGGGAGCACAGTCCTAGCAAGCCCAGCAAAGATACAGATGCCAGAGATGGAGGATCACCCCACAAAGCATGGTTAATAGGGTCCTGACTGGAACTTCCAGAATCCTCCTAGCATGAGGACAGGAGAGATGAGGATGTGGCTGAAAGGTGTGAGGCGCTGCAGAGGAAGCTGATGAGACGGGCTGCAGGCAGAAGGAGCAGGAGGACAGGTATGGCAGAAACAAACCTCTGGTCCCATGGGGTCCATGGTCCTCAGAAGCACCTGGGGCACTGGGACAGCGGTGGTAGGGATAGACACAGGCAGAAGATCAGGTCTGCGGGGACAGGCAAGGAGAAAGTACAATATGTACAAATCAAGCTTATTTTGTCTTAAGTGGCCTAAATTTTCACTATCCAAAGCAGAAACTTAATCTGCTCTGACCTATTTGCTACGTTGCAGGCTAGCATAAAAGTGTATAAATCTTTCATGCATAAAACATAAAGGATTAGCATAATTTAACATCTGAAGTTCAACATTCCTTCATAGCTGTCTCTATTTCTGCTCCAGATTTGAAAGGGAAAAAACAAACAAACAAAAAAACCACTCTTTGTTTTAAGCCAAATTGCTTTCCCTGAAAGCATTTCCTTCAGAAGGAGCCTTGCTGACCCATCTGGCCCAGATCTCTGTGGCCTGAAGTGGATTAACTTTCCATTATGTCATTAACCGCCATTACATCAGCATTTACTAAATTTCCTAGAAAATTTCAACTGCAGAGAAAAAGGAAATGGTAACTAGGAAACTTTCTACCTCTGGTCCTGGATTAACAGAGTTTGGGGGGAATTTGATGGAAAACGGACAGCAGGCATGGCTTCTCTGTCAACAAGGGGTTCTGCTTTTTTGGCCTTTAATTTGGTACAAACTTTGTTATATGTTAGTTACCACTATTTTAGACATTCACAAATGGTTGTACAGTTTTAACAGCTGAATGAGTAATTCTCAGTGGAACAGAGAGTTTATGAGCTGGGCCATGGTAGCCAGGACAAGGCAACATACACCGGTAAGAATTGTTTGACAGAGGGCTGCCAACAAACCCCGCAGCCCGACACAGAAGAGACTCTGCTGGTGTGCACGATGAGAGTGGTAGTGCGTGAGGTGGATGGGATCCAGAACGTCTGCCTCTGTCTTGCAGAAATCTGAAGTAGCTTGTCAGACGGAAAACATTATAAGACATAATGATCATAACACAGCTTTGAAGAACAACTCTAAGAAAAAAAAATCTCCGCAGACAACTAACGCATTCAATTCGTGGGTTATTGCTCACAAGCAGTAAGTGCAAAGCAGCTGTAACGAGAGCCCACCCACTGCCGTGGACAGACAAACTGGGGAAAACGGTATTTTTCAGTGTTGGCCCTATTAGGAACTTATGGCCTAGCACAGAGTACAGCATCTATACCACCATGCCACAGAGGTCTGGCTCCAAACCACCAGGAGAACTCCAGTAAAAACATAAAATGTCTGCACAGTCATTTTCTTGAGGTCACAAACAATCACTTTGCCTGACAAGAAGACTTAATGCAGAGCCTCAAATCCTGGGAAAGGGAAAAAAGGAGGCTGCATAGGGTTATTGCTGTAATTTGCCTCTGAAAACAGTTTCCGATTTTGTTTTTGCTTTTCAGTAATGACCTGTGATTGAGTTATTGCATGGTATTTTTTTTTTTTCTTCCCCAGTGATTATATCATGACAGCGAGGAAAACAAGCACGTGGCTGTCTTTAGCCAGGGGAAAAGGAACAGGGACAAGCTGGTGATGGTCCTACCATTCCCCCCCAGCTAGGACACTGTCCTCCTTCCCTTCTCACCCTCCTTCCTCAGAGAGAGAGATGGAACAGCCATGATACCATTTAAAGTCTGGGATATAATGAGAGCATAGCTCCATAAACAGGAGCCTTAATGATATGGAGATACTCAAGCATATCGATAGGCACCCAAAAGCTATGCTCAAAACCCCAGCTCCCAGAGCAGGCTGTGAAAATTAGATGCTTAAGTGATTCTGAAAACTCTCCAAGAAACAAAGCTATACAGAAAAGCAAGACCTGACTTGCACTAATTTCAAAGAGGATCAAGCAGCCCAATGCTTGAGGACCTGGTCCAAACCACAGCATAGGAAGCCAGACCCTGGGATTGTGCTGGTTTATAGTTTGATCAGCAGCAACTAGTTCTGCTGTTTTCTGTGGTGGTGCTAACAGACACACTCCAGAATGATTTATGCATCCCCGAACGTTATGCAGACCACATTGCTTTCCTATTTGTAATGTTTTACCTTAGACTTTGAAGAATTCTCACTCAATCTTCACTAGCACATCTGCACTTGAAGAGAAACATCTAAAACTCTGAAAACATCTAAACATATATTAGTATACCAGATGAATTGCAGCTAACAAGTTCCCTCATAGCTGGTTATAATGAATCTACTCCCTTTGTATCTTACACCAGATGAGAAACTGCCACAAAAGCACAAAATTATGAAAATGTGGTTGGGGTTGCAAAGGGACATCCTGAAATAAAACTACAAGCAGCACTGAGAGAACATGGTTTGTTCTAGAGGCAGGACAGTGAGCAGGAGCTGCAGCTCAAGCGCAGTGCCTGAGCAGGTTGAAGCAATGATGAGACACCATAGAAATGCCACTGGGCTCCAGCCATCGCTGGGGACAAAACGTGATTTGTTAACATCCCCAGTAGCTGCTGTGGCAGAAATATGTTCGTGAGCATTGCTTGTACAGAAATTGTTGAACTCCTGTCTCAGCAAAATCGCTTGAGAATAAGGGTTATCATAAGCCGCTGATGTTACAGGCTATCATACCAAGGCAATGAAAGCTGCTAATTTTTTTCTTGAGAACAACTGCAGGAGATGCATCTGATGGGTAGAAAGCCTTACTATGGGTTGGGGGGGGGAGGGGAAGAAGTTCATGAGCCTATTTTGTCAGGAACACAAATAATTATTTGCACTTACTCATTCTGGAGGAGAGAAATTGTTTGCTTGTGAGCAATAATAAAATTACACATTTTAAATATTTGATCCTCTGCTGTCAAAAATGTTATTACAAAAGCAGTTTCCAGTAGCTAAGATTTGCAAAAGAAATTCAAGCTCTCTGTGGAAAATTCCTTGGATTTAAGGATCTCATCTTTTTCTTTAGTGAAAAAATAAGTAAGAACATTGCCTATTTAGGTGAATCTATATGCCTGGTAAAAACTTTATAGGTTTTTCAACTAGCTATTACATTTAGAATGAGCCCATTTAGACATTGTTATTCTTCCCTTATTCTTAGCTGAAACGCTGGATTTTGTTAATGCGCATGGCTGTTTAATGGGGTCACCACAATATTGAAAGAAGAATCGTCAGAAACAGGGTAAATTGTTTTCTCTGTGGTTTATTGTTACCATTACTGTTCTGAGAAGTATATCAAACAAAGTTACCTAAATTGCCTCTGAGAACCTCATTGCAGTGTGATGGATTCCCACAATTTAGCTGGCAGAGCAGATTGCCGTGTGATCCTAACACACTGCTGGG
Source organism: Penelope pileata (assembly GCA_013396635.1). Taxonomy (NCBI): domain Eukaryota; kingdom Metazoa; phylum Chordata; class Aves; order Galliformes; family Cracidae; genus Penelope; species Penelope pileata. The sequence goes on from WBMW01005007.1 coordinate 1,073,169, forward strand.
CCTCCTCCCCTCGCCACTCAATTCCACACATGTTGTGTTAATAAAAAGTTACAGTTGTGCTGCTTTACCTTCATCACAGACTAGAAATGAGTACTTGAAACACACTCAAAGTGATTTCTAACATTTTTTTCAATAATTTTCCAAAGCAAGAATAATAATTACGCAGGTTATAATTGTAATTTCTAAAAATATAGTAACCCTTCTGCAGAGGGTATCCACGTAAAATTGAATGACATACATAATACAAGTACACAATACAAGTTAATTAAGTCCCGCATTAAAAACTTAAAGAATGTTTCTTCTGGAATGCAGTCATGTAAAAATGGCTTCTGATTTCCAACTGAATAGCTCCTTACAATATCCAGTCACATCCACTTACTTCTTCGACATAAACGACTTTTATTGCCTTTTCCCCGTGAGATACAGTACATACCAATGCCATTTTAAAAGTCTCCTTTCAGAGCAGATCCACATCTCGTGGCTGGAAAGGGACAAAGACTTCAGCAATCTCCTTCAAACCTGTACAGCCCTGCTCTCCCGGCACCAAGTTAAATGCACTGCACAGATGGTTTTTCTCTAAATTTGTTTTGTTGTTGCATGACTTGTAATTTATTATAGGTATCCAGAGAGGTAAATTGACAGGCAGCTGAATGGTAGGGTGATATTTCTCTCCTGACAACGCTAGATGGACCCAGGCACAGGAAACAACGTGGTATCATGAGATATTTTTGCTGAATACGATGCCTTCAATTAAATATTTTCAAGACTGTTTTGGCTTTAAATCTGAATTTACCAGATATAGCAGGGATTTGACATTGACCCTTCACCTGACAGTAATACATTTTTTATCTTTTAATAACATGGAGTATTGCTGCGTTGTGATTTCAGGAAGCTCTTTGAGTAAACAAATCATATTCATTGCCTAGAGACTAACGGGGCTTCCCAGAGCCTTTACAGATTAGAGATAAGCTAAAAGATAGGCTTGGAAAAGTTTTGAGCTAGCTAACAGCAGAGTTTAAGGGTACATAAATGCACTGGTTAGCACTGATGCTTAGAATGTTTCTTTTTTTAAAGGTACAGTTGTTTATAGAATTTCTGGAATTGATTTCTTGACCCTATTTGATCCCAGTGAGGGTTTGGAAGTAGGTCTTTAGCCCAGTTGCTCAGGAAAAAAGTTTTGTGTGCTAATATAGTCTGGCTGTCTATGCAGAGCAAATTGGTTTTGAATTTAATCTTCAATCTACAATTTCACTTAAATTTCACATCCTACTGAAAGTAATCCCCTACAAATTCTGATTCCTTCTCTGGCCATCAACAGTAAGGAGCAGAAATACAGATAAGTGGTACCTCTCCCCATCCTGTGGCAGACATGCGGTAGTGGGGACAGTCTTTGGTCTGGGCTGATTGTATGCTACCGTGGGTAATCAGAACGAGAATTAGCCTTTTTCAGTCAAATTAATTGTCTCTATTTATTCTGCTTCCAATTTGGTTTTAGCTATTATTTATGGGCTATTTAAGAAAGATTGCATCTCTTCTGCAAAACCACTGTCTTCAGCAAAACCACTGTCAGAAATAAGAGCAGTTGTATGAAAAACTGAAATCACGCAGCATTTCTCATTTCAGCTGGATGTGCCTTCCATGCTTAGTTTTTGGCTTGAAAAGAAAGCCATTATATTCAGATAATAGTTTTCCCAGCCAAAAGCATGCACTCATATGGAAAAGATTGACTGTTAAACTCTAGCAAAATCTGTAATCTACGCACAACGACGTTTTATAATAGAAGCCCACTCTAAGGCATTTTATTTTTATTTTTAAAAACTCCTGAGAAACCACAAGGTTAAAGTGTCTGAACACAGACCAGGAGCCCAATGTCTGTGCTTTTGACAAAAGCAGATTTGTTCAGTGCTAGAAAATGTTGGGAGGGGTGTATCAGAGTTGTGGCGATGGGACAAAGCCTGCCAACTGCAAAATCTTCATGTTGCAGAGAAGCTGGGTAATCTCAATACGTGCCATCCTTATTATCGATCATCCGCATGAATTGCTAAAGAACCCAGGGCTCGCTTCATTAAAGTCAGGCCCAGGTAAAAATCCACACTACTGCCTTGACGATACATCTAGAGGAAAATCTTCCCCCTTGCTCCAGCTGTCAGCTCCTTACACGGGCAGTAACCGCAGCCCAAGCAAAGCATCCTCTGATAAACATGAACTTCCCCACAAACACCAGTGAGCAATGAGCAGGGTTACATGGCGCACAGCATTTCTGAGTGCTGGGTTCATCCAGGTTTTGAATGACCCACGNGAACAAAAATGTGTCCTTGGCTGTGTTCAACACTGCCAGGTGTTATCAGTTGTTTTCTCTTCTGGGAACAAAAACACAGCTTCATACCAGACGCTGTGAGAGAAGTAACTTCTGTTAGAAACTAAGACACCCACGCACCCTGGTGCTGCTCCTCCTGTCCCCGGGGATCTTCTCAAAGCTCAAGAGAGGTAAGAGGCTGTGAGCAGTTCTGCCCAGCTGGCCTTCGTATTATGCGCTGCTGCTAAGTTTAAATGGAAAACTAACAGCGTGAGCTGGAACAGTCAAGAGAAACCAAGCTGCTTCTCATGGCTCTCCAGTGATGCCTGACATTTGCAAAACAGCACTTCAGGCCCTAGCAAGCAAAGCTGAGTTTTGCTGTACTGTCACAGCATCGGCTCTCCCCACAGAGGGCTCTTCCTGTTGCCCTCTGCCAGCACCTCTCCATCCCCAGGCCCTCCAAACGCCTGTCAAAACGCTGGTGCCCCCCAGCCTGGTTTCCTGCTCCCCCCCTTCCCTCAGCTGCACCCTGGGATCCTGCAAAGCCAGCCTGGGCCCTGCCACAGCAGCCCACCCCGCAGCCCAGCCTGAGGCCTCCCATCCTCCTTCCTCTTGCTGCCATGTTGGCGCCAGCCCTGTGCAAAGCAGGCCCATCTCATGCTGCAGCCATTCCCCTCCCCTCTGCTGGGGTAAACACACACACCTCACCTGATAGACAAAGTTCTGCACAGATTATGTGTAAGAACTTCTTCACAGTGTGGGTAACGGAGCACTGGAACAGGCTGCCCAGAGATGTTGTGGAGTCTCCTTCAGCTCTGGAGATATTCAAGACTCGGCTGGACACCTACCTGGTGTGACCTGCTGTAGGGAAATGCTTTGGCAGGCATTTGGACTCAATGATTATCTCTTGAGGTCCCTTCCAACCCCTGCAATTCTGTGATTCTGGTGGAAAGGGAGGCTGGTTGTGAAAACAGTCTTGGAGTTTTCCCCTTGTACAAGGCTGGCCTGCCATGCCACTGCTCCTGTGGCCCAGCTGATGTTATTTACCTGGCACCAAGAGCGAGGAAAACACCTGGTGGTGAGCTGCCTGCTGACTTGCAGAAGCCCAGAGCACAGGCCTTGGTACAGACTTCCCTCTAGCTCTTGTACAGAGAAGAGCTGAGAAAAGAGCTGAGTGTTTGAATCTTTTCAGTGATTTTGCCAAATCAAAAGCTTCTGGAAACACGTAGTTTAGTCATACATGAGTTTTTTATCGGCTGTGTTACTATTGCATATACTCCTTGCTGTGTTACTCAGGTGTGCAAAGGACTACTGAATGCTGCTGCTGGGAAGACCTGCAACTCACAGTTGCACATGCAGTAGAGATCTGCCAGTGGAGAGGTGACAAGTTTGCCATTTCAGTCATCCTTAATGCCCTATGACGTGCCAGCACCTCAGCTTGTAATTAAAACTATGCAGGAGCAGGAGTTTTTTTTATTTCACTCCAGAAGTGGTAACAGCAAGAAGGGGATGGCTCTCTACATGTTAGCTTGCAATGTTACCAGGGCTCCACAGGTCATGTTCATTGCTTACCACAGCCTGGATGTGGAAGCTCAGGACTCAGGCATGCAGACACAGCCTGGCCTCTTCCTCCTCAGCCAAAATTTTACACTTCACCATGCTCTGGGAAAAAAGGAAAGGTCTGTTCCTGTGTCACCTGCATTGCCTTCAGGGAGCGAGAGCTGGGGCAAGGCAGACCTGTAGAACAGCAACTGTGAGACCAAAGGCTACTCGAAGGGCTGCTTCAAGTAAACGAGTGGCTGCACCTGCAGCACTCCATGAATAGAATGACAGAAGGGCAAGAAGCAACACCTGTATCCTTAGGAGGAAGGCACACACCCTGGTCTGGGTGCAATGGAAGAGTGCCAGACCCTCCACTCTGTTTCCTTGCCGAGCACAGCCGCGACGATCATTTTGGAAGCCTGCTGCGTTGTGCTGGCTGCCTTTCTCCCATGCTGTCCTCCCTTTCTTCATTTTCCCCTTCTGAGCAGCATGAGCTGTTTGTCTCCATGTTTATTGCCTGTGCAGCACGCTGTGCCCCACCAGAGCTATCACCGCTCGTTTAGCAGGATGCCAGATCTTGCGTTATTGGAAAATTATGCCAAACACTATCAATTCTGGTTAGACTTTTTTCAAGCAATGCTGGTTTACTTTTTTCATGCTGTCGTTTATGTTAGGGAGCAGCTCACTGTAAATACCACGACAGCCACACTTCATCTCCTTTTATATGTGTTCCTACAAGCTCTCTTGCCACAGTAGCTGCAAAAACGTGGCAAGAAGTCAACCGGTGCTGAGCCAAGCAGCTCAGCCAAACCTTATCTCCCTGTTCTAACTCCATCTGACCAACAGTAGTCCTCCTTCTGCCATGCTGAAGCCTGTGGGGCCAGGCTCAGAACATTTTTTCCCACCTTTATACACCAGCTGTAGCAACAAGAAGGGATCTCAGAGATACAGCAATACACACAGCTCATGATCTGACCCAGCCTCACAGTTTATAACGCAAATTTAAATTCCTTTCAACAGGTATCACAGAAATTTGGGGTAATTTGCCATTTTACTACTTGAAGTGCCATACTGAAATTCAAAAAATTTAACAGCAACATCGTACATCTCAGAATTACTGCTCCAGTCTCTCTTCAGCTGCAGCATTTCTGCATCATTCAGAGCACGTTTACAAAGTTCCTCCCCAAAACAGCAGAAAAGTTTAATGGATTACCAGCTATCCTTGCAAGATGTTCCTACTATGAAGGACACATCAAAACCTTAAGCAAAATGAAAGACTCTTTTGGCAAGGACAGAGTTACCGCACACTCTAGACAGCAGGAAAGGGATTGCTAGAGGGAAGAAGTAAATTCGACTCATTTCAGGAGAGATTTGAATAGTTTATTTTGCCCAATCAGAGCCCTTCAGCATAATGACACATTCATATACACATATATGAACATTTTTTCTGAAACATTAATGTATAATACATTTTAAATTTAAAATACCAGCTGCACAGGTATTTTTATTTACAAAAATATTCCATACTTAGTTTTGTTTCTTTTTTTCTTTTTTTTTTTTTAATTTTGTTATGATGACATAGTTCAGTTCAAGTACATGTAAGTAAAATAACTCTATGCAATCTAACATAGTTGTGTTTGTAACAGTACAGTTTGCAGTTCATATGAAACTATATTTGTAGACAGATGGATTTGCAACCCTACCTAGAAAATGCATATTCCAGTAAATCACCCTCAAAAGAGCTAGCGGGGCTCAGCAAGATTTAAATGAAAATAAGTTGCAATGAACAAAGAAAAAAACATACATGTACACACTAAGATATACATAAACGAGAACTGCTACACTTCAAGCATGCTTACCCACAAGTGGGCAATGTTAGAAAAATTTACTGGTTTTTTTTTTCCCCCCCCATGGTGCTGGTACAATGAAGCAGTAGCATAGCTAGAAAGCAGCATGTTTTCCTAGTTCTAACCACTAGAGATAGCAGAGCTCAGGTCTAAAATAACATCGTACTGCTTATTTACACAGTTCTTTTTTAAAAGGGAATATTTAAAACATGTTCCCACCCCATGCCCTTTGCATCACCTGTTAACTGAATGGTAGTGGTAATCCACATACAACTCCTTACATGTTTTCAACTGAAACAGTTTAACTTGTAGTTATTATTTGCCTGGTAATATGTAACTTAGGTACTGATAAAAACAAATGCAAGTGTCAAAAAAACCTATGGCTGTATGACTTAAACATTTCCAGGTGTGTTACCTGAAAAACTGAAAGGTGCTGACTGACATCGTTCATCCGATTGTTCTATGTTTCTGTCCTGTTTCTTCTTTACTAACACCGACACCTTTAAGCCTAAACTTTGTAAAGCGTAAAAGAACACAGAAACACAGTACGCCCATCTGGCTCGGAACAGTAATAAAATAGATGATATCCAGCACGTCTTTATAACATGCGTAAGAAAGAGAAACTGGCCTGGCTTAAATTAGCTTTTCAATGAAAACTGAAATAAGACTGGTATACTCGATTCACCTACACTATGCATTTTGCCTTACTCCCTCCCCTCCAAACATCACTCACTTCTGTCTACAAAGTATGTGAAGGTTTCATGGTAGTAGCACAGCTATCAGCATCCACCCATAAAGGCTTACATAAGTTATACAAAGAATTAGCTAGATTGAAGAAAATTCCATTGACAAATTACCCTGTAAACTTGTAGAGGTTGGCAAGTCCTTGCACATCTTTCCCACCAAACCCCCCCCCATGCAGAACTTCAGCCACCACCAATATCCACCAGGTACGTTAAACCACGAGGAGGAAGAGGAGGAGAGCACTTCGGTCACAGGCTATAGGTTTTTCGACACACATTTGGAATACAAAAAATTGATTTACATGTAAAGAGCTGATGTATAATGAAAACTTGTACACTAGTCAAAGAAAATATTTATTGGACAAACTTGACTTCAATTTTTGGGAATTTTAAGAGTCCAAAGAATATAGCTGAAAATTCTTTCACGTTAATACTAAATGTTAAAAAAAAAAAAACAGAAGTCACAGAAAGCCAGACAGCCACAGACTGCAGCCATTGAGAAAAAAAATTGTTTGTTTTCTGTATGTGCTGTCTTCCCTCTTCATACTTAGGGAAATTTTTAAGAACGTTCAAAATGGGAGATAAAAAGAAGTATGATTATTTTCTGCAAAGCAAAATGGGCTATTTGTTTTCATTGCTTAGTAATTGTATCATCTCGATATGAGATATGAATGTATTCATAAGCTTAAAACAACTTCTTCTATGGATAATATACACACTTTAAGTACTTCGACTTAAAAATTGAACATAAGTCTTTTTAAAATTAAAGGTAGAAGTGTACATATAAAAACTATTTAAAACTAAAAGTATATTCTTAAGCAGTATGTATAAATATAACAGATTTTTATTGTATTATCTAGTAACAAATCTGAAAGTGTTGCAGTAATTTATAAACTCAATGCTGACACAGGATAAGTGCCTTTCATTAGATTCTATATTGTATATACTTGTATATACATATTTTGCTAAGAAAAACACACATTCTAAATTATAATCACATAATTAGCAAATGTGCCGAAAAGTAACCTGCTCTAAACTCTTCGCTGAATGTGTGTACTTATATACAAATAATGAACCTGAACTGCACAAATGCTGAAACAAAATTAAGGAATAAAATACCATGATTGAATTAAAGTGCAGGAAAAATTCAAGTTTAAATGTTCAGGCAAGATCAGTGCTATTGATTAAGCAAAAAGGGAAAAAAGAAAAAGGAGAAGAGAAAAGGAGAACAAAAAGGAAAAAAGGAAATGAACTTGCTTCCAAAAATCCTCCTTTGGATGTAGCTTTCTAACATCACCTGCCATGTAAGTACCACCTCAGGCAAAAATCTTTGTATAAAGACAGACAAGGAACACAGCTACGTATCACTACATTTGATAACTGTTTGCCAAAGAACAAATCACTGGAGATGCCTGTGGTGTAACACTTTCAGACTTATTTGGAATACACACGCATATTTACACATATCAACATTCAGAAGTTACAATTTGGCAGGACTAAGGTGAAGAAAAGCTTCTTCAGTTTACAGTTCCTAATGAGACACACTACATATAAACAGATAGGTAGCAGCAGTTTCTTACACTTCCATCAAAAAAATAAAAAAGTAATAGCTCAATTGTATCTTATAATTTTCCAGACACTCTAAAAAAGTTGCACACAACTAAAATGCCAGCAAAAAAAACCCACGAAACAGGGGTGCTTCCCCCCAAGGATTTTAATGTACTTTGCTGTACAAAAGGTGCACCACCAATAGCAAAATAAGATACCTGTGTATGACCAGCTTCCTTCCACGAAGAAGGAAAAAGGAACATTTTAGACTGAGATTGTACATAGCCCCTGTCATTGACCAAGAACCATTTTTGTATTCATCTCATGAGAAATCTTTTAATTAGTTTTCAAACCTAGAAACATGTGCAACAAAAGATTCAACTATGATAAATTCTATAATACCGAACCAACCTCTACTCCCCTCTGGCACATGGTATCTCATCACCTCATTTTTTGCTTGCTGGTGATCAACAAATGTATCTCAATGGGAAAGTTTAGTATACTTCTCTTTTAAGCCAAAGCCATCTTCCACTGAATTGATATCACAATTTCCTGAAGAGTATTTTTGCCATCCTCTCTCGCAGAGATTAACCAGATTAATTTTCCAGGATGATTCTGTTGCTCTGAAACACAGTTTAACTTCACCAAGTGAAATGATAATCAGTCATCTCAATTTATGAATGTGAGAAAAAGAAGGATGCAAAACACAGGTAGGGTGTTCTATTTTTGTAAATTGTATGACCATAGTTTACCTGGACTTTAAACAAAACTGTGTTGTTTTAAATATGCAATAGTTGGACACTAAAAAAATGAAATAGCAGGCAGAGGCAAAAAAAAAAAAAAAAGAGAGAGAGGCAAAAGCTGAGTTAAGTAACTGGAGCTAACGTTGCCTCAATAGACACGGTACAGAGACATCAAGAAATCATAACGTCGCATGTTCAAATATGTTAAGGTCCTTGAACAGCTCACATGGCATTGTATGTCCTCATACTGACAACAAAAATTCACCTGTCTTTAATTAAATGCCATGATAGTTCCTGATCTAGCGGGTGGCAACCCTGCCTATGGCAGGAGCTGGAACCAGATGACCTTTAAGGTCCCCTCCAACTCAAGTTATTCTATGATTCTATGATAGATAAAATAACATTTATCAGTTTGCGCTGTAAAGCCTAAAATGCACTTGCTGGGATGAGTGAAAAATTTAAAAAATGAATTAAAAACCATCATTAACTTTATTATTTGGCATCTTTTTATGTGTATTGTGAGGTTAACGTAACTATGTATCTGCAATGCAGCTTTACAACACAAATAACCCATGTTCACCTTGAGCAACATTGGAAAGTGTGTGAAAAAACACACACAGAATGTGGTACTTGGACAAGCAGACCCAAATGATTTCAGACTATATTGCAAGAAACCACCTGCCAGCTTCTAAGCATTCCCTTTTACAAAGCAAAAGCAGTCAGTAATTACTCCTGCCTTTTTGAGGAAATCAAAGGCCAAATTCATTTTTGAAATGCAAACATTTATTTTAAAAGACCTCTGGTCAACCCCACTGTTACAGCTTTCGTGCAGCAGCCATTAACAAGTTCGCTCAGCTAACTTATTTACCACACCCAACTTGAATTTCACCAATTGCTGAAGTTTTAATGGACACTTACTTCACACAATTGAAAGCACTGCTTTGGAGACTAAATCCAAACTTTAGGCGAGCTGCCTTAGCACTTGGTGGGGCTGAGATAGGTTCTTGTAAAATAGCTCCACTAGCAGGATTTAGAAATTTGCTCAACAAAATCCTGACAATTATTAAATACTAGATGCTTGCCATTATTCATGCATCAGCACCTCCATGGAGTGTAAAACTGTTTGAAAACCTGAGTACAAGATTATCCGATTTCATGGTAAAGGATTAAAGGGGCATCCAGAACTTAAGTTTTAAGCAAAACTATCTCAGCTATTTTAATTAATGGCTGTAAAGATACATTCTGTTAAACTTCTATAAAAATTCACAGCATGAATGGAACCCACAGCTAATTCTAAGTGTTACACAAACTGAACCAATAACTATTTTTGGCAAAAAGTAATATATAACTAAACAGAAGTTGAAGTATTCTTACCACAATGAATATGTTACCACATTTCACATTGCACATCCATAACACAAATGAAAACTCCCAGCATGACACATTCCAGTCATATTCACTTGACTTCTTTTAATGCAAAAATTGTGTTATTCTCTTGTTTTGCACTTCACAGAATATGATGTGAATACAAGAATACTAGATCGGGGTCCAAGAAAAGACTATGCACAGGTCAACTATGTATACAACTTTCAACGTGAAATCTTCCAAGCTTCCAGCTTTTCTGATGAAAGAAATGACAGCAAGCTTCCACTCTTCTTCAACAATAACGGTAAATATAGTGAGTCCTCGAGAGGGTAAGTGTAAGTCAGCTACTGTCCAGCAAGACAAACAACTTTATTCCAGCTCTTGGACCCCTGATTTATTGCCTCTCCTCACAGGGAGGGTATAACACTGGCAGCAAGTACAACAGCACAAAAACTTTTGGCATATGAAATATTAACACAGGATTGACCCTGCATTGCCCCTGCCCATCACACTACATTTTTCCTTTACCTCTTTTCCGTATATTCCAGTTCCCTCCTCTGTTCCCCAACTCTCAGCTATCCAACAGCGAAGAAACACTCACATTTTCTTTTTTGTGTGTGTTTCTCTTGAATACAAAGCTCCTCAGTTAAAGCCATGACTGAGGTAAAACAGTGTGTGATTTGTGCTAGGAAACAACATTATCCAATGTTGAATGCTCCTTTAAATTTCAATGTTCCTGCCAAAATTAATGAAAACCAAGATTTTTTCATCAGGACAAAATTAAACAGATGTAATTGATGAGCGTCATCAGAATTGGTACCATTTCTTGTCTTTGTACTTCAACATCATCTAAAAAACAAAAACAAAAAAATCTAATTAATGTTTCTATAATGCACCAAGAAGTGCAACGATGCAAACAAATCATATGTTTACAAAGTGGCATTGCTGAATAGTGAGTTTGGCATGATGAATTTTCTAATGGTAACATCATTGCTAATCTTCTGGCCTCTGACAGAAAATGAATTTTGGGAAAATGGGAAGGTTGCACAGGAGTTTGGGGAATGGAAAGAGATCTGCACGAGCACTCAAGAGAACAGCTATCCTTTGTACTCACTGAGGAGAAAATGAACTTGGATTCATGAAGTTTGCATACACGCTGGATCTCTCTTAGGAACCACAGGTATCTCACACAGAGCATGACTTACTATCTAATTCAGAGACAATTTCTTTAAGTAACGGGAAATGAGCAGCCTTTTGGCAATCTACATACTACTCACGCAGATGGCGTCCTCCAGACTAATGTGCCAAAAGGCAAAGATGCTTACCTTAATGTTTAACTATCAGGAGAAATGATAGCTAGATAAAAAATGACACTGTATTCCCTTTAGACCTCTCTAAATGCCTTTAAAGCAGAAGTCAGTTACTTGCAAAGCTTGTAATAGACAATCAATGTAATGCTATCAGTTTAACACACAATGAACTTACCTCATGAGCATGTTTAGAGAAAGAATCAGCACTGTAAAGCATAGCTGCGGTTTTTTCTTCCAGTTCCCCTAGTTTTTGTCCTCTTTCATCTAGTGCCAACCGGGCTCGCGCTAATTCACCAACTACACCAGATGCTGCTCCTTTGACACCTTCAATACCTCCAGGCCCCGGAATATGCTGGGCAAGACTTCTTGATGCCTTCCCAGATGCTGATTCTCCAACTGGAGACATTTGCAAGGCAGCAAAAAGAGAACAGTAACGTTATCGTTATTACATAAACATTAATGTAACTTGTTTATGAAGAGGTGCCCTTATTGCATGGACATTAAGTATCTCTATGAGCAATATTTTCACTACTCTGTTACTGTTCAATCAAGTTGAGATTTTAAAACATATTTCAGTACTACCAGACATGTTATACAATTTTGTCACATTGTCACAGCTCAAGTGTGAAATTAAAACTCTCACAATAGTGTTGGCATCACTGTCATTGACAGAATTGTATCGGCAAAGCAGTTCTTTAACAATACAGCTTGCTTCACAGGGAGGATGTTGAGAACTTAGCAAAGAAGGCAAGTTGGCTAATACAAGCTGTGGTCAATGCTGTAAGTGCTCTGCCAATACAGTCAAACAGTATGACTCAGCCAGCATAAGTTTCCTTTGGTGGAAGTTCAGTTCTAGATTCAGACACCTCACCTAGAGATTAGGTATCAAGGCTCCCATTACAGTAAGAAATGATGTCAGTAAGAAATGATGTTTTAAAAAAATGTAACATAAATCACGAAAAGATGCAGCTGTAAGAACAAATCAGTTCATCCTAAAGTAACCATATGATGAGTGAGCTGAACAGCTCTGACTCCAGTGACCATACTGACTACACCTCCTTTGCTCTTAATGGGAGATCAGCCACCTAGTTCAGTCTAGACATTTAATGGTGGTGTCAATCTCTCTCAAGTTGAACTGTATACTATACAAAAATCTGAGCAAAGGCCCCAGACTCTTTTTGGGTGCTCAAGTGAAACCAGATCTTTTTAAAAATTTATTTTTAGCTTTGTCTTTTAAACAATGGAATTAAAGTTATTTTTTTTCCACCTCTAACAAGGAATATTATCTTTAACAAATCTTAATGAAGTATTTCAGGTTTCTGATCAGATTGTGTGCTTCTAAGAAGAATGATTTTTCATTTCAGAAAACACTAGAAACATTTTCATTCTTGAGAAACATACCTGAAGTAATTTCACTTATTACAGACAGATTCTGCAGTGACCCTCATGTTAAGTATTAGTATTTTAAAGACATTTTCAGATGTCTCAGTTGTCACTGAACTCACTTTCAGGCTACAACTCATCCAGCTTTTCTTCTTGTTCAGTATTTTCCTTCTGAAGATTTGAACCAAAACATTTTTCTATTGAAAACCACAAGGCCTACAACAGCTATAAAAATCATTTGAGATCTCCTTAAAAATAAGTCAGAAGAGTCAATGTAAAATGGTGGAAACTTGAAGCGATGTAAAAGCAAATCTTCTGAAGCGCGTGTTTCTGTTGCCATGAGGAGGCAGTTTTTTCCTGTCCCCATTACACTAATTAAAAGTGTAATTTCTATATGAAAGTTTCTCTATTAGAATACTTAACCAACCTTTCCAAGCATTACATGTATACAATTACAAATGTCATTTTTAAATTGGAAAACACCTCTAATTGATTTATATATTCAAAATGTACAGGCACAAGAAATAAAGATTAATTTTTATAGGTTCTTTTGATCTATCCAATAAAAAAAGATTGCCAGGGAGCCTTGTTTGTCTAATAGTGATATTTCATGTTAAAAAGGAAACAGCCATATATATAGCAATAAAACTTACAGAGTATAATGTTTAATCTAGTGAATAAATGACTAAGTTAATTTACTTCCTTTAAACATATTAAAATGTTACATACAACCACAACAAAAGATTAGTAAATCTGTATTCAAAAAGCAACGAGAAAATGATAAAATTTTGGCCAAATATGAATTTTATTGTCTTATGAATGGAGGATTGAATTAAGTATCACACAGCGCTGCTTTCTCTTTCATTCCTAAGGCGCAAGTCAAATGAGGAAAAAGAATTTAGGAAATGAACTGATGTAGAACGGAGTTAATTTTTTCACTGTCTTAAACAGTGCTCTCCAGAACCTGTCTCTTTCAGTTCAGCAGTGTTAAGAGAATTATGGACAATGCTATACACTTAAGATGAATAAAAATAATATCAGTTGTCCCAGTTATTGTCTTATCATTCAATCCTGAGTAAATGAGATAAAGCAGTCTGTGAGGGAAGAGTAACATTTTCCAATCCTTTAGGTAAGGTGTGCAATATATAAAGCTTTGAAAAAGTATTAAAATATTTCTTGTCCTTTTCTCAGTTTCTTCTATGCAAATGCAATGTCCTATTAACACAGGCAACACATTTCTCAAGGATCACTGCCTTCCTTAAGTGGAAATAACAGAATAATACAAAAAACTTACAGAGTTCTTCTCTGTCAAGTGACTGTGCCCCACCTCCGAACAGGCCTTTGAAGAACCCCCTGTTTGGCGCTTCTGGTGTTTCAACTGGAGTGAAGAGCTCACCCAACATTTCCTTTGCAATGAAGAGATACAAGAAGGCATACATCATTCCACACACAAATTAATGGAATATTCTGTCACTTTGGACATTTATTTTGTGGATTTAAATTTCAAAATAAGTACACGCTTTAATATAGATCTGCCTTTGCAGTAAATAGCTAACGCTTCTTTGAAAGTAAAAATAAAAACACATTAGGAAATCTGTCCAAACCATCTGTTCTGACAGTTGCAAGCTTATAGCTCAAGAATATTTGCAAAGAAATGTGTTAGAGTAAAGCTGTATTTTCCCCTCATATTGAGGAACACTCCTGATCTTGTTCTGTTGAAACTATCTACAAATAATCACATCCATGGGTGGCATCAAAGCACAGCTTGCATACTAATTCTACCATATCTGCACTCTATACAACTTCCAAGCTGAAGCATTCTCCACTTGTATGCATCTCCACCAGCATCCGTTTGAACAAGAGTTTTGTTAACTGTACGTATTAAACAAAGATATTTCATACAGATTAAAAAGGACATTAAGAAAGAAGCTATTTGAAATACAAGAGGACGGATGAAGCAGTACAATGTAAGAGTGGAGGAAATGATTCATCCTGAATCAGACTTGGCAGTGAGAAAAATGAAAGCATAAAAGTTGAAGCGTGCAGCTTGATGACAAATTTAATTACTACAAGCATCATGGATTTAAAACTGAGATACTCGGAAGACAGCTGTTAGAAGTAAATTTGGTTTAATTCATTACCTGAAGATTTTCACATGTTTCTTGACTGTAAGTGAGCCTCTGTATTTCAGTTGGTGAGACAAGATAGAGTGCTTGCCCATTATTGGTGAAGCAGAACGTTCTGGCTATCCGCATATTGGTGAGTGGCAGGTAATACACATCCAACAACGGCCTTAAACTTGGCAAACTTAAGAAAAAGAATTTTAGAAAATATTAGATGTAGCAGGATATCACCATCTGAATAAGTACAGCATAAGCAGGATATCATTTAATACAATTAGAAAATCTGGAAACATATATATGTGGTCTTTCAGGTAGAACTTCAAAAGAAAAACTAAGATATCTGCATCACAGATGCTTTTGAAAGCATCATTTAAGTGATACCCTGAGCATATAAATCACTTAAAGCACTACTCAGTAATTGCTAATTAAATATTTTAATACATATTTATTTTTTCCCCTTTGTATACAATTGCCTCTTCTCTCAGGTGAAGATTTTCTTTGACTAAAATAAAAGCCTAGAAGAATTATCCTCAAGAACACAAGGAAATATGCAGGGAGTGTGCTTCCAAAGGAAAAGAGAACTCAGTAACCTCAAACAACTAGCTTGGGAATTTATGCCTGCCCTTTTTCATCTGCTTGCATATTTAAGACAAAATCCGCTTGAAGCATTGTTTTGCTTACCTTGTACTTTCTGTTTCTGCATACTTAACTGCAGTACTTACTGCATCAGGCTACTGAAGAACGGATGCAACACATTCATGCTGTAATAATGCTCAAGCTGCCAAACATTCCCTTCCCTCAGAGAAATACTGAATGCAAATAAGAAGTGACTGTATGCCTTGCATCTTGATAAATAGAACCCCAAATGAATGGCTACCTCAAAAGCATTCCTTGTGAATTTTTTGTAAGAATAGAATTTACAGAATGTTAGGTGAAAATTTATCAACAATACGTTAAACAGCTTCTGCTGCAGAATCTATCTGCATAGGATTACTCTATCTAAAGACTAAAAAATGCTGTAAAAGCAAAAAGTGAGGCTAAAACTAAGAAAAAAACAGGTAAAAGCAAAAGTAAGTTTTTGTGTTCCCCTCACCCTTTTGTAATGATACTGAAATTTCTAGATGTTAGACTTGCATTTAACAGACTGTGTACTGTCCAGTAGCAGGAGACTCACGAACAAAAGGAAGGAGATAGATAAAGCGACTTTGGAGGCAAGTTCTACAGGTAAGAAATAAAAAGCAATATTCTCCTGTAAGAGCATCACCAGCAGTGACACACGGCATACATCTAAAATAGGAATATTCCTAGGATTGAGCTAGTGAGAGGGAACTGCTTTGCCACAGACTCCTGGAAGCATAAAACATCCTCAGTTTTGAGCCAAATCATGACATTAGGTTGCATTGGGAAAGCATGATGTTAATGATAGTATTTTCAGAGCATCAAACAGATCTCTAACAGAATACTAAGCCTTATCTCTCTAGATAAGTGTTGGACAATCTTGGCTATGACACAAACATCCCGACAACTTTACACAAACAGCAATTTCATGCTTATGAAATTTCCTCTTAGATAGGTCCAACTCACTCAGCAAGCAGGTGTAGCTGTCACTAAAATGAACTATTTCTGAAAGAAATTAAGTTTGTTCTAATAACCTCATGATAAGAATTCAAGTTAAGTCAGGGCAGTGATGACAAAGGAGCTGATCCCTGGGAGTTCAACTTCCCTACACAATAGAACAATTCAATGTTTATAATTTAATATCTAGCTCTCAAGGTAAAGTTTATTAGAAAATAAAGTTAATTCTGAGGAAAGCAGGATTTGTTTGAATATATGGTAACTGAACATTATCAGATTCAGCTCCAGTTGGGGAAAAAACAGTACTTCACCTTTGACAAGCAAGGCGAGAAGCATTTTCTAGAGGTATTTAGAATGTATGTTGAGGTATAATCAACGAACTTACCAGACTTAAGACTTTTTTTTTTTAATTGTAATATACCTCTGCTTTAGTTTTATTCCTAGCAACTTCCTGAATAAGTGAGCATCTTTTCACAGAATTTTCCATGTTTAATGTTTTCATATTTGCAACTTTAAAAATCTTTTAGGAATTTTACAGGCACAATTTTGTATGGTTCTACATTCATCTTACTATTTGCCATGAATAAAATGTAGGTGCAAGGATATGGGTATATACAGTCTTTTACCCTACTACTGTTCAGAATAAAAGAGCATTTGCAAACACTCAAGAAAAATGACAGTTAAAATTACACAGATGACTTAAGTACCTTCAAAATTATGTTTACGCACATTAGTACATTTTCTAATTTTGATGACTTTTTTTTTTTTTTTTAATATATTAGAAGTGCTATCAATCTCACCTTTGAGACACGAGCAAGCTACACAAGAAAATAGAAAGCTCGAGACATGAGTGAGAAGCAGACAAAACCATAGCAACTGCACAAAAATATACAGAGCTGTTGTCAGCTGAAAGTCTGACACAGGGCAGTTTCTTCCATCGAGGAGTAAATTAATGTTTGAGACAATCTTCAGCAGTTCAAGAACCTATACCACCCTTTGGAATTATCTGCTGAATCATAGTAACGATTTAAAATGATAAATTTGTTCAAAGGCAAAATTGATCGGAATATATAATCAAAGGTACCCAGGCCTAGATGTTAGAGGTTCATCAACACTGAAGTGAATGCACATTTATTTTATTGATATTCTCCTGGAAAAATAAATTATTTTTAGCTAGTAGAAGACTCATCTCATATATATATATTCACACATATTATTATCAAGCAGGTCTTACCTAAAAGTCATAATATGTCCGTTGGCACAGAAACATGCAAGGCAGATGCTGTTACTCAATGATACTATATCTCCGCGAAGAACAAAAGAAGTCTCTGTTATGTTATGTTTATAAATACAGTTCTGGGATGGCAGTGAGATAACTTTTGCTTGCTTTTCAGAACATATCACTGCATATTGGTTTTCACTGATTTCCTGAGAGGAAGAGGGGGACACTGAGACAGGTCGTCGTTTTTTCGATTTATCTTTTTCATCTTTATCTTCAGGAACATTATGTTCTCTCCAGGGTTCATGTGCAGGTGGGACTAAAGATCCTGTGGTATCCAGAAAAGCCATTCTCAAGATTGCCCCTTTTAGCCTCAGGATGGTTCCTAGGAAACAGGAGTTGAGCGGATTTCTAGAAGAGTTCTAAATTATCTTCCAAACCATGAAATACTCCATTTAAGAAGCTAGACTTGCCTCTAACAAAACAGACTTAAAGCCTTTGCATATTAATCTGAAAATCAATGAAACACATGAAAACGCACATATATATCCAATAAAATATTAGAAGTTTTCAAGGTGTAAACATGTATATGCATACACTCCATTAAACGTATACATTTCCATTGATATTATTAGGACAACCGAGCCGGAATGTGCATCTCTATTAAAGCCGAGTGCCAACAGAACTCAGTTCATTCTCTCAAGGAGTACACTGTACACTTAGTATCCACCATAAATGCTGTAAGTCAAAGGTGAGCACTTTTTCTTCAAAATGGGTTCAGAAACTAGCAACTTATTCTTTTTTTCCTGTAGATCACGCTTGAATCCACTTCTCTCTAGCATAGAATGAAAATATGCTTTCCTTCTCAATTGCTTAAAACACTTTGCGTGTCCAATCTTAGGCTAATATATTTCTTATTTTACTTATTCACGTACATGTAGAAACATGATCATTTGTTAAAAGCATGAGAAATCATATACATGGCAGTATTTTGTAAGGTTCATGCTGCATATCTGGTGATTCAACATACTGGCCTCGCCTTTACTGTAAAACATGACCAAAACTAAATATTGTTACCAATATCATACTAGTTAGACTCAAACCAAACGTGGCCTAGAGATCACATTATTCCTATCACTAGTTCCATCAAATAGCATTGCAATTTTCATGTACTGATACCACCTGTGGGTGCAAAGTAGTACAGAGCATCATGTTCCGTGATGAGACTGTCATAGCAGGAAAGCCAAATCTATGCCTAATGGTATATAATTCAGTTTTCATCTTTGCTTAGGTATCAGTCTGAAAACTCTTAATACATCATGACTACAAAATCAGTTGCTATGTACTTGTTATGCAAGACAAAATCTCTCATAGTAATTCAAAGGAACACTTCGTCAATAATATTTAAAGTATTAAAATGCAGAGCTTTTTTTCTTTTTTCATCATTCAGTAAAACTGAAAGTTTCTTACCTTGCAATTAAAAATACTTAAACTGCGTATCTCCTCTGCTATCTGTTTAACAGTTGCCATTGACTATGTGAAGGTTAGAAAGTGTGTTTTTCTCAACAAGTATGTGTTAAAGCAGTACATAATACATATTTATACTATATGAGATTATATTTTCAACTTTGCAACTTCAAAATTCTGGTAGTAAAGTAATGAATCTAGATTGTTATTAGCTAATATATACTAATTTCCAATTAATCCATAATTGAGAAAAGATTTAGAAAAAAAAACAAAACATGAAGAACAACAATGCTTAGTATAACTTTAGCCTGTCTGCTTTGTACTCACCACTAGGAGAAACAATTACTGGCTGAAGAAGTCTTTGCTCTCCTCCTGGGGGTAGGTTCAATACAATGACAAGCACTGTACCCAGGGTAGTCCCAACCCACAGGCATGGAGAAGGTGATGTATCAGCCTTTCTCGTGAAAGTCTCACAAAAATGAAGAGCTGAAATTGCCTCACGTGACTCTTTATCAATGCTAGTTACACTAGAACTCCTGGATCGACTGAAAGAGTTGTCTTTGACATCTGAAAATAAATCAGTATTAATTAGAAAGAAGAAAATGCAGGAATTAAGGAAATTAAGATTTCCTTTCAGTTACGTTCTTTAGTATGAAATATATATATCATGTATAATTGTGTTGATTTTTATTACCATTTTATTCTTCGTTAAACATATTTCCTTTTGATTCAGTTTTCAACACTTTATCCTGAATAAAGCACCTAATCTTTCTTTGCAGAGGCAGTAATTAGATAATTGTCATGAATGATTTATCATAGAACAGCTTGGGTTGGAAGGGACCTAAAAGATCATCCCTTTCCAACCCCCTGCTGTGGGCAGGGTTGCCACACACTAGATCAGGCTGCCCAGGGCCCCAACCAGTCTGACCTAGAAAAACTTCAGGGATGGGGCATCTACAAATTATCTGGTGAAGAGTTTCTTCCTAGTATCCAGCCCAAACCTACCTTTTTTAAGTTTAAAATTCTTACCCCTTGTCCTGTCACTACTCTCCTCGTAAAGCAGATTGCGCATTTCCGCATTCTTGAGATAAAAGTATAAGTTATCACTAAATAAGAGGAGTCGTTTAAAAAAAAATTGAATTACATACCTCTACCTCTCTGCCAATTAGCTCATTGGTCAGATTAAAAAACATGAGCTTCCATGAAACAGTTCAATGATGAAGATATAGCTATTTTTGTTTAAGAACTAGTGACATCCAGACAGTCTGGCAACACATAACCTGTAATGACTCATAATATTGTCCCACTTCAGGAAACTGTATGGAGGAGGTCTTGGGTTATTTACACACACCTGAACTTTTAGTCAGAGAAACATCAAATGCTACCATATGCCACTGGTATACAAAGCTGAAGATTTCTGTTTTGAATACAGTACAGCACGGCATTAAAACTTTCCAGGATGTCTTATTCTTCACTTAGCAAATAAGGTTCTCGTAACAGAGTGAATTCTTATATTAATGAAAACCTCAAATCAGAAACCACGCTGCCTGATTCTAGCTACGTGCTGTCTGCACACGTGGTGATACTTAATACATCAGCATGTCTGAAAGTATCTGTGTGCTCTTGAATGAATGCTTCTCAACACAATCCCAAAATTTTAGCACAAGACAACCCTTACCAGTACAAGGTCTGATACACTTCATATCACGACTTCCTAAACTAAGATATTGCTTTGGATCTTTGAGTGGCGTACGGATGCAAGTGACGTTTCATAAGCAGGACTAACAAAGAGCAATATTTATCTACATACTTATTAGAAATATCAACGCACTAATTTCATTAAATTACAGCAGAAATTTCTACAAAGAACATCTAACTTGCATTTGAAAAAAGCGTACAAACTAAATTGCAACTGACTAAATACAGACATCTAAACAATATAAACAGTGAATATCTCAGGAGAAACTTGTCTCACTCCAACAAGGATCGAAAAAATATTGTCCTGCCCATTTTTATTTAATTCAAAAGTAAAACATCAATCATAAAAAGAAATTAGGTCAATACTCAGATGCTGACATTTCAAGTTTTCACATTTAAAAACAATGCCTAGAAAAAGAAAGTTGAATCCAGTGTAAAATGATGAAAATGATCATTTGTGTTTTATAATTTTTCTAATGACCACAGCCTCTTCAGATGATTTCTTCCTTCAGGTTCGAATATTTACTAGCTTTTCATTTTTTCAACACTAACAGATTAATCACTCTGAATCTAATCATACATTAGAATTTTGCTGACATGAAAAATAAAATATATGTTGAAAAAATGTTTAAGTAGTCTGTAAACTAAATTAAGACAAAAAAAAAAAGCTGGAATATATTGGTCCATTCAGAATAAAAAACACAACGCGACTGTAAACTTTTTGTGTAAAGAAAAGCTAACCCAAATCCTAGCAGCTCAGTAGAACTTGGGGCTACATGTGGTTCTGTAATTCCACATTTTTGACTTAAGATTTGTGAATCTTAATGAACAATTAATGAACAGGCATGAAATGTACATTTCTTCAGTTGCAGTTGCTTGAACATTTCAAAAGCATGTCTGCAAATTCCAAAGTTATTGAAAAAAAACACACCAAAACAAATTAACTGGTCAGACAACTCAGGTATTGTGGAGAATGGACAACTCATTCAGAGAGGACAGAGTAAAAAGGTTTAACTGCATTAATGCATATTGTTATGCTGAGGTCAGGGAAGAATCAATGGTTTGTTAATGGATTAATTTCAAATGAAGAGGAAAGAACAATGGTTTGATGACCCACTAGACACTGCTTCATCAAAAGTAAGGAAAGAAGAGGCTCTTCTGAGCAAATAAACCGAAGGATGGGACCTACTGGTAATGATATCTTTATCACCTGGATTACAACATGGAAAAACAATGGTATAATGCAGACTAGAGTATGTTGAAGAAAATTTCTATTTCAGTAATTGGAGCATGAATACAGAAGCGCATTTTGGTTTTGCCACTTAGGGAGGACGGAGGTAGGTTAAAGATCTAAAGACAGAAAAGTGATCTGGAAGATGTGCTCGTGGAAGAGTGTAAGTGATCAAGGTTCAAGAAGCCATGGAAAGAAATGAGAGAAAATGATAAAGACAATGAACTTGGAAGAAAGGTATTTCAACTGCCTCCTAGAACCAGTAGAAACTGTCACGTAAGTGACAAAAAAAGATACAACCAAGCTGACAGTTACTGAAGAACACTATGTAAAAGCCATCCCACTAGGAGAAAAGATACTAAAAATAAAAACAGAGTAATCATCATTGTCTTGAAGTTATTTACAGACCTGAAGATTAAAAAGACTTTCAGAAGAACAAAATGAGGCATGTGCAGATAGCCACACATGGGTAAAGTCAAGCAAAACCAAAGACCATTACAATTAGGTAGTAAAAGATATTTTACGAATATACCAGAAATGAGTCGACCAAATGAAAGTGTCACTATTTTACTACAAAGAATAGTAAATACTAAATCATGTAGAAAATGCTGAAACTTTCAGTATTAGAAAATATCAAGTTTCAGCACTCTTCTCTTCCTGCTTCAATTTAAAAAAAAAAAAAATCTAAATACTTACTGAAGAATTTCAAATAAAAACAAAAGTAGAAATACAATGAATTGTGTAACATTTAAGTGCATATGTGTTCCAGTTTGCCAATTCTGACAAAATTCACCCTAACCTGTAATCATTCCTAAACTGTCAGTAATGGTAGTAATGAAGAACAAACACACACTGAAAAGACAGACAAATTTTTGTGTTCTTTGGCATCAACAAGGCCATGGCTAAACCATTCTAGTTCTAGACAAAAGAGTTTTAGAAAGATGAGGAAAAGCTCAAAGTCCCGAAGAATTATCAGAAGCCATCCTAGATTTAGACTGTGTAAATTAAAAAGGGAGAAGGAGCTTGCTTTTGTAAAGAAAAAACGAATAAAAAAAAAAAACAAAAAAAATCCAAATAATCTGCAAACATGAAGATTAGTGATATGATAGCTTTCAACAGCTTAAAAGATGTCTAACAAAGAAATGGAGCAAGAGTTGCAAGAGTTATCCGTGTTTCTTGTGGAAAGGACAAGAAAAATCTATATTAACATAGGATCAAGGAAGATTGTTTGAATAACAGGAAATTTGTTTAACTGGCTATAAAACACAAACTTTGTCCGGCATTTTTCTAGAAACTTATTTATCAGAGGCCCATGAATAGATCAGAGGGTAAGCTGTCAGACACCTGGATCCTTTCCACAGCAGTGGCTTAAAGCATCTCTTCGGGTTCCTTCCAGTTTCATATTTCTCTGAGTGGAGCAAGCTGTAATGTAAGTCAGGGTGGCCGAGATCTTAAGTTTCAGGATATTCCAGTGCCATCAACTCTTCCCTTGCTGATTGCAGCAACTGTCAAATACATGCTGTTGCTGCAACCGGCCTGATCCTGATCTGTATTCTGGGTTGTGGAAGGGATTCTGCTGCAAGAGCTGCGGCAGGCAGAAGGCAGCTTTCCTCCTCAGGCTGCATTTACTGCTGTAGGTCTACAGCCGTTCCCAGTCATCCACAGAGGAAAAGGCTGGGGACCTAGATCTGATCTACAAGCCAGCAGTCAAATTTTAATGACAAATAAATAAATAAAAAATCTACTCATTTTCACATTGTTTTAGTCATGCATTGTAATGACCTTTAGCACTGCAAACTTCATAACTGAACTGCTTATTATGTAATAAGGTACTGTACTTTTTCAAAAAAAAAAAACCGTCATTCTCAGACTGGCCATCCATCCAAACAGCTGTACATTGTTTACATTTACAGATAGTGGTCAAAATACAATTAACATTTGTAAAATATGTCCAACCACGTGTTGGATCTCAACACATCCTGTTATTCTTAAGATAGCACATTTTTCAATTTAAAATGTATTGGATGATTTTAAACAGGCAAGCATATTTCTTACAATAAATTACCTGCTTATTCACACCTTTTCTATCCCAGCACTGCTGTCAGAGTGACAGATACCTAAAAATCATCACAAAAATGCGATAAGCCATGTACAAAATTTGCAGGCTTACCTTACAATGACAGCAATGACATTTTGTGCCTGAGAGCCCCAAAAAGAGTGGAATTAAAATTTTAGTTCTACACTTCGGATACATTCAACTCAGTCATGATAGTTTACATAATCAAGGATTCTTACTTTAATGTATTCACATTTTGTAAAACAGTTTTAGTAAAAATAAAATCAACTATGTAAACTTACCTAAATCAGGCTTTAACTCAGTTGGCAAACTTAGCTTCCTGGACATCTTTGCTGAAAAGTGAAGTATAACTTTTTTTTAAAAAGAACAAACAATTCTGCTGGCCTTCATTTGCCTCTTTCCGATTATTTAATATATCACTGTTTATTACGTTAACTGCAGTACTTAACAGGATTTCTGCTAAAGCAGAACCTGACTCTCAAAACTGAGGGCTGCAAAACAGAACATGGAAGATACTGTAATTCCCAAATACAGCGTTTCATTACTTTTGCCAAACTTCATTTCCCCTTAGATGTCGGAAATAACTTGATATATCGGATGAATTTTGCTTTGGCTCAAATTCAAGTTTTCACTCTTCAGGTAAGAGGAGATAATGCAGACTCTCTGCTAAGTGCAAGAATGCACACTGAAACTTTCATAAAGTTTACATCCCATCCGCTCTTCTTCTGCCCTACTTCCTGATCAAACCTGAGATATGCAGAATAGAGAAAAGATGACATTTTAGTTATTCTAAAATGTTAACGTATACGTGTAAAAAGGTAGTAATCCGAAATACAATCAGCAATTTTAGAAGAATGAAGTTACAAAGAATTTTTAAATCAGCAGCACACGAAACACTCACAAAATTCAAAAAGAGTCAAATTCTGACAGTACTGGTCCAGTGAAGAAATGAAGCTTGAACTGCTCACTGACTTGGAAAATTCTGTTTGTAGGAACAGAAATCTTGTGTCTGTTTAAAATGTAGCACTATACTAACATGCTGCTAAAATAAAGAGTCCCCAGTAGCCACATTTCTCTTTCACCTTTATTACAAAACGTACTGGAAAATTTGATGTAGCTTAACTACTAGACTAGTGCTAGAATTCAAATTTATTCTTCAATCACATGCCTGAATTTAGTTCTTCACTGTTCTGCAAGGGTAATGCTTCTCTACTTAAAGTAGGTGAGAATAGTCTGAATTTTAGGAGTACCTTGTAATGGATACCAGTCACAAGGCAGATTGAATCTTTCTGCTTCTCTCAGTTAAAAATTGACTAGTTATCACTTTAAACAGAAATCACTGTTTTCTGTATATCCCAAAGAAGAGTGTGTGATTTAAAGTTACTTCCAACCCCTTCAATAGCGGAAGTATTTCATTGTGTCATCAATTATGCTCATCAATATTGCAAATGCTAGTTATCTGAATGGTTGAGCAGTTTTATTTCTGTCATACATTATAAAAAATTGAGAGTAAGACTCCAGAAATAATCTTCTCATTTCCTTCATGTGTCATTGTTACAAAGTATGTCCTGGTCAAATTAAATTGAATTCAGACTGCAATGCTAGACGCTTCAACTTAATCCATCTAGTGCAGGTTGAAACTGAAAAGGGCACTGCAACAGCACGTCTTCTACCCTCATCCCTGCATTAGCAGCTGCCTGGCTTAATGATGAGGTCAAAACTCATCTTATTTAAGTTTCTGCCAGGGTTTTTTTTCCAGCAAGATTAACTCCTGTTGCAGATCAGTGCTTGGCTATACGTGTCGAAAACGGGAGTGGAGCATAGCATAGCATCAGTGACCAGAAACCCTTCCTTCTGCTGTCAGCTTGAACTTGCATTGACGTGAGGTAAGACCGTGAAACCTCATCTGGAATTGTGAATTACAAGATGGGTGTTCCTCGTCACAAAACTTGTTTTCTGCTTTGGACAGAAAAGCTGAGATACTTGACAAAAGCTTTAAGCATGCACACAAACTGTGCTACCTCTGCCTTTTCACAGCTTTTACCAGGTGTGAATATCAGCAATGATTAGTTCATTTAATCACTTTGAAGACTAAAGTGGTCACTTTTGGCTTCTCAAATGGAAGTATTTATCAGTTTTAACAACTCAGAAAAAATGGTAAAAAATAAGATACTGGGCAACAGTTAATATGAAATATAGGCAGGTAGCGTTGCATTAGAAGAGTCAGTCCTCACTTTTTTTTATTCATTAGTGAAAGGCCAGCTGCATGAAATAGGTTGATGAGGTAAAACAAATCTGCCCTACTTAATTTTTAGCCAACACTAAAAAAAAAAAATGCATAAAATAATTCAACTGTAAACAGTAAACAAGTCCCTATTTAAATAGCAGTACTGCCCTCTTGTGTTCAGACAAAAAAGTGCCTTAAAATGTAATGAGTAGGAATACTTCATGAGCAAAGTTGTTTTTTTAACTAATATTACTTTTTAATTACTGTTACTAACAAACTGTTTGTATTCATATATGGCTTACAGCTTATGATAATTTCAGAAAATTTAGTTTTGCTGTGCAAAAGCAAGATGAAAAAGCAATATTGCCAGACAAAGAAAAAAAAACCACCAGGATTTAGATCTACAGAGAACATCCTCAACATCAGCCTTTTTATTTCAGTTTACAACAGGGCAAAGGTGATGGCTCCTGCTGGGTAAAACTGACCTCAAGTAGTAGCTGGGATGCCACAGTTGAATGCCTCTTGGTGGTGGTTAACGCTGCCCCATTTACAGCTAAGGCTGCCTTTCTGCAACCAGTGCAAGGCAAGAAGATGGGCGAGGGAATCATTTTGCTGCTCTTGCCACATTGCTGTTCCAAGCAACGACTCTTTTGCCTGTGCTTAGACCTATATTTTATACTCCTCTAACATAAAAAACCTAAAGTCATAACATACGCACATACTCACTCTTTCTTTTGCTAACTTACATAACTAAGTATGAATCATATCAAAATGAAATTAGACAATCGTCCAAAAAACAACATTCAGTATTCTTGGAGATTTCTCACGTCTGTCTTGAGGGGAACAGGTGTTAAAATACGGAAGGTTACCATGGCATAGCATGCTGTATTTCAGCATAGCAAGATCAACAAATTCAGTCAAGGAAGTGTGAAGGCTACCTGAGACGTGCCTGAAACTGCAGCTTAGGAGTAGTAATAGTTGCATCTTATTTGCAGCTGCTTATCCTGAGCTACTTTATAAAACTTTGTGTTGTATAGCACACTAGTTTGAAAGCTATATCCCTATTTAAGGAGACAGTCAGAACCCTTTCCTTAAGAAAACCCTCTAAAAACTGTAATGGTGACAAGTGTCTCAATGTTTTGACAGGCAAGAGGATAGTTTACATAAAGCGTAATTCATTCAAAATTTAGTGAAAAATACAGCAGCACAGAATTGTCTTTCTTCCTAGCATTTTTTAGATATATCAAATTCCCAAAATGATTCAGTGTTTGACAAACGCACAGAAGGAAAAAAATTAAATTACTAATTTCACGATGCTTGAACAATCAAATATTGTACTGGTGACAGCTAAAAGAAATAGATTATCAATGCTGAAATCTCTAAATCTGATACCACTAATGAAGCCATTTTACAAGAGAATGTAAGAAAATAGATCTATATTGTACATCCCAAATTAAATGGAAGTGTTAAAAACACTGTAAGAAACTGGCATTAGGGTAACTAAGAACTTTATGAGCCTCCTAAGCTTTGATGCTGTGAAAACAGCAATAAAAACCAATGACTTTAGCACTGTTGGACAACTTTAAATGTACATTTAGAATGTAAAAAAATGTGAAATATGTTAATGATAACAACTGGGAGTATCGGAAATTGGAATTATAACTACTCTGCTTATGTCTGCCTTGTAATATTGTTTGCAGTTGATTTTAAATTTAAAAATTGCAGAAAAAAATGAAAACAGTATTACCAAAGAGTAACACGTAGTCTCCTGGGACAGTTATAAAGAGAGATGTTAGAATATACACACCTTTATAAAAGCTCCTTACAGAAATGGATGTAAAAATCTCTCTTAATTTCTGACCTGATTTCTATCAATATATTTAACCGCATGCAACTCATTGTGCCAAATACTTAACTGACCAAAACATGCAAAAGAGCTAAAGATTTTTCCTTTAGCTGAAAATTGGATCACATTGCCTTTCTACAAAAGTGATGTGGCCTTAGAAATTAAACACTTCCTACCAATCTTTCCTGTAAATTCATCTACATGTCACTTTTGTAATAACTCATAGCACATGATTTACATTTTCAAATATTTGCAACTCTTAAGATAAATGGCTGCTTCATATAATGGCCACAATATTTTCGATAGTTCCTAGAAGTATTTGGTTAAACTAAGGATTTCTATGTATCTAAGTTAATTGCAACAATTTCAAAGTTCACCTCATAGAATCATAGAATGGTTCAGGTTGGAAAGGACCTTAGAGATCATCTTGTTCCAACCCCCCTGCCATGGGCAAGGACACCTCCCACTAGACCAGGTTGCCCAAAGCCCCATCCAGCCTGGCTTTGAATGCTTCCAAGGATGGGGCATTCACAACTTCTCTGGGCAACTTGTTCCAGTGTCTCACCACCCTCACAGTGAAGAATTTCCTCCTTATATCTAGTCTAAACCTACCCTCTTTCAGTTTGTAGCCATTACCTCTATGCAAATAAAGTGGAAGCACAATCCAAAAGCAACACATTCATAATGGGTCTTTGTCCTGGAACACTCACAATTTTGAGTATTTAGAAAAAATAATAGCACAATCTTAATATATAGCAAAGCTGAAGTATTGGTTAATTAAGCATTTGCATTTCGATTTATGCTACCGTTGTAATCTGATGTTTTTTGATCCTTCAATGAATCAAGAGTCATCTGATACTTTCACTAAAGATAAAAATCAATAGAAATGAAGACTAATAAATTTTAGTAAAATTATTAAATTGACAATGGTTTCATATTTCTAAATGGATACATACTATCTTACTACCTTACAGATGCATCACTTACACAAAATTACTTCTCACTTTGTAAGCAAACATCATCTCTTACTGTTCCCATATGACATGAACTACAGGTGTAGTATTAACAGCAACTGAAATTATCTATATAAATAATTCTTTTCTTTTTTTTTGTAACCCATTTGACAGGTTGTATTTCTGCAGACTGACAAAGGCCTTAAAGAACTTGAACTGATTACACTATGCCAGTGCAGAGCTATAACCATGCTCCATACAAATTCATCTGTGTGAACACAATTGACCGTAAATTGTATTGATTCATAAAACAGTGTAAAATTGATGACAAAGTGGCACTCATTTTACAAAACTGAAAGTCCATTCACATTTAGTTGACATTTCCATTTAAAATAAAAATGCAAAAACATGCAACCATTAAGTACCAAAGAAGAGGCAAAGCATTTTGCCTTATTTTACATATACAGAAGAGCTTACAGTGTAAGTTCAGGAAGTCATGGAAAGGAAAGATGTCAGATATGAGGTATAGAAAACATGGCAGTGGAGAAAAAACAGAAAAACATTCCTTGCACAGCATCCAAATACTTAAAACTCCAACAAAATGCAGATGAAATAATTACATTTCTTTAGACTTCCAATAAACTGTGCAAGTTGCACAAATCAGAGAATGAGCTGACTGGGAAACCCTTATGAACTACATATCAAATGCATTATTGTCTCAACTTTGCATTTAACTTACATCCTAAAGAAGTCTTTGCTTGTAGATGTTATGCTATTTCAGTTGTGAAAAAACATTCACAACACTTTCAGTTGAAAGGCCTCAAGCTGAAACAGATGTCAATAGTTCTACAGAATTACCATGCCCTTTTATTACTGTATACTACTCTTAAAAGGGGAAACTAAAATCATGCTCAAACACATTAAAAGGCCTCATATCTTGTGCAAGAAAAATAAATTCAGAAGAGACTGTTTTGGGACAAAAGCAAAATACCTCATCAACAGGCACTGAAATGTACAAGATTGTTATTTTTCTCATTAGAAGAGCTGATTGAAAGTTTCCAGCTAGCCCGAAACCTTTAGGAGAACATATTAATGAATATTTGTGTAAACCATACTCAAGTTTTCCCACTTATATAATTGAATTGACATAATCCTATATTATTGAGAGACATTTGTTTTCTTTAATTGTGCCTAAGCTTCTACTCTCAGAACTCATCTTCTTTAACCTGCAATCACTGTAAGCAGTGCTCAACTCAGTACTGAGCAAAAGCACATGACTCATGTTGTGCCTCAGATAGCAAAGGAACCTTCATCACAGTCATAGTTATCTTGTTGAGTTTTAGACAATTCTTGACTGCTGAATTCTAGTGAAACAGAGTAATGGTTTAGGAATAAAAATTAAGTTGTCAAACAGCAAATCAAAGGGAGAATAATGAAAAAAAAATAATCTCTTTCTCCATTGCCATAACTTATGGTTCAACACAACATATGAAATAGTGCTTTAGCAAACAACTTCACTATATAATTTCAGGTTTTTGAACTCACAAAAGGGATAATATTTAACCCTCCTGCCGTGACATACTAATGTAACAAATGAAAACATAATGAAACATTAACACAGTGATTCTGAAATGAAAGTAACCATATACCAGGTAAGAAAGAAGAATCCTTTCCTCAAAATTAAATCACACAGCTGCTACCTTTCATTTATTTAATGATCCAGTTGTTATAAGAAGAGTTAGTTTTCATGCCAATCGCAAAAGGGTTCAATCTATAACCTGCATACAACATATTCCAAGGCAATCAGATGCCAAACTTTTAATACAAATCTGGAGCTGGTAGGATATTGTGTTGCTGTTGGATGCAGAAAAATTAATACAATTCTGCAACAGTAATGGAGTGTACTTGTTTATATGACCAAGTGATGATTAAATGAAAACATGACACTACCTCTCTCTTGATCACTATAATATATAAATCTGACCATATGGCTACAAATGTAACACAAAAGAAATAAAATCAGCCACATGTTCTTAACAAGAGTGCACCTTTGCACAGGTAGTGGAATAATGTTGTGACTCGCATAGACTGAACTCCTAGTATGGATTAGAATCCCACCCATTCAGAAAAGAGAGAAGTGTATTTGCAAAAATCAGAGAATTTAAGCCACCAGTACCCTTATTTTTTTTTCCAGTGATTGCGCTCAGTATATTTAGTACAGAAGTAGCCCACAGAATTACCAAGTAGAATAAAGAATGAAAAATGATTAACTAAATATGCACTGAAATTTGATTTATTTTTTCTTGCTGGGTTAGTGTTGCATAGAGTAAGACACTGGATAAGGAACAGGACAGAATCTTTCTTGTTCCTACCTATGTCATTGGCTACCATCTTGGAAAACTGTCTGCTTTTGGTCTTCACTGTAAATAGTATTTTAATAAAAAAAAAAAAAAAGGTCAATCTATGTATCAAAGGACAAACTGAAAAAAAATAAGACTATAGAAAAGAAAAATACTGTACCCTTTTCTATAAAATTATTCATTTTCTGATCATCATCATCAGAATTTGGTGAACCAGAACCTATGAGTGAAGACAGAATGAAATGGATATACATTTATTTTTGACACAAATCCAATGTATTAGTAAACCTTTCAGTTTAAGGTAGATAAAAAGATGTACTACAATACAAAAAATGATACTGGTATTCTCTGGTAGCTTTACTAGATACTGTGGATTCTAAATTATTTTAGTGTGACAGGAATTCTGCCATATTGAGGTTAACTACAAAAATTGTAATGCAAGGTATTATTTTGTGCATTGCAGTAAGTTTATTGCTAGAAATATTTCCCTCACTGAATAAAATGTTTATATTGAATAACTGGATTGCTCTCCTAATCATAGCTCCGGACAAAAAAATTAACCCAAACTATGATACACAGAACACAGTAGTAGCAATAAACTAAGGAGTTTTGAAAATCTGCTTCTTTCCAATGCAGTAAATCCTTGTTGAGCCACAGCTGTAGAACTTTTCTGCCAACAGCTCAGAGCAAACACTGCCACGTGGGATTTTTCAGAATTCTTGATGCTGAAAAGCTAGTAGTGGTGGGTGCAAGGCCACTACTTGAAGTCTTGTATTGCCACGAAATTAAAAGTTCAACTAAAAATGAAAAGTTTCATTGGACATTATTTTGTGAAAGTGTAAAAATAAGAATGAAATGCAAGCAGTGACACTTGTAAGTACAAAAACATGATGGTGTACAACACTATACAATGTTTTATGGTCAGATTAATGCCCTCAGAGTCGTCATGTTATTAGTTCTTAACTTCAGTTAAATAAACAAAATAAAAAAATCCCCCTAAAACAAAAGCAAGAGATAAAATTACTATTGCCCCTCATCCCTCACTAGTATTTCTATATTTTTGAATTATTTAAACTGTAGTATACACTTGAATAGGCAGGCAGCCCTTTTTACAGTCCTCTAAACTTTATAATCACCCGTTGGAGGAAATCAAATGCAAGTTAGCTTCCTCTTCTCTTCATCAAGGCACTGAGGTGGAAGAGGTAGAACTAGATCATTTGAAGACTTTAAACCAAACAGTGACTGATTTCTTTTACAGGTCATGCTGTGCAAAGCCAACAGCATATTCAACCGTCAATCCATCCCTCCAAACTTTAAGTAGTTAAGTAAACTTTCAGTGCTAGTGTAGTCCCTTCTTCATTGGCCAACTCTATTCTGGAAAAAAAATCATTGAAATGTGGCCTCTTTTCTGCATCTCAAACTCACCAATAATGTGGAGCTGACTTCTCCAATATGTGCTTTCACCTCTGTAAACAGAACGTTCCAGTCTTGCGACCATGCTCAGAAAAGACATAAAACTCAGAAACTAAATCTAAAGAACTGCAGCTTTTCTGATATCCATAAGGGCTGGCGTTCCCCAAAACAGACTTCTCATCAGTGAAGTGACTGCTTGCCTGTCTCCCCCCCCTACTTTCAAGTACCTCTTTCAGAGGAAAAATTGGAGAGGCCTGCCATGAGTATTTCTCATTCATGAAAAACTGGAAAGAGGGGACAGAACGGAATAAAGCAAGGCACAGTTCAACCTCACTACTTCAATAATCCACTTTACAGGGCTTGCAACTGTGGTTTCTCAGCTCCGTCTTTTGTTCATTCACTATTTTTGAAATTCAGAATTATTGCATGTGTACCTACAAAGAAATATCCAAATTGCATTACTTTTTTACCTACTCCAGCTACTGCAACTCACACAGAAGCAGGAATAATAGGCAAATCGTTAAGATTATTCCATATAAACCTTGATTCTTGTCCTAGTACTCACTTCTATTGCACTGTCAGTGGAAACGGTAGTTTGAGTTTTACTCCACATCAACCCTCAGACTTAAGAAAAAGAAGCCTCAAATTCAAATTAGTGTTTAGCTATATAAGCTAGAAATGATTTAGGCTGACATTTGAGTGATACTGGAGCAAGGAAGAAAAAAGATTGCAGACTAAGCATTACAACTCATTAGCTGTTCCCTGTATATGTTTTGTAGTCCTGGCACTGCTTTGCTCAGAGACAGTTCTCATTTGACTTAGCACTCTTTATCAGAAACTGGGCTTAGCAAGAACTTTTTATGTTAAGTTGGTCAAAATCAAGCACCTTAGTACGAGTTTCCAGTCTCCTCAGTCTTGACAGAGGAAGTGATTTACTGCAACTGCAGCAGCACAGAGTAAATTCTTCACAGACATTGGTCTTGAAGTTCAAAAATGAGATAGGAAAGATGTACTTTTATCTAAACACCACAAAAATGATTTTATTAAAAATAATATTGAAGTCAACTTCAGCACGCCAGTGCTCAGCATAACACAGGTATGTCATCAAATGTCATCTTCAGTTAAGACTTAATTAAAATTTCCTGACAAATTTTACTTTAATGGAAAATTTCCTTTACTATAAGAAAGGTTTTAGCAAAAATGAAAATGATATTCTCACTGATCTAGATGAGAGCTTTCTACAGCTAAAAATGAAGTTCAAAGGACAGTCAAACCAGAAATTTAAATTTGTTAAAAATTTCAACTAGAGTTGCAAACAGAATAATTTGCTCAGCTGTGCTTTCATCTTAGCAAAAATAAGATGTCTTTCAACAGAGTGGTTTAATCTACTGCATTTCAGTTTTAAAAAGCTTTCTTTGTGGCTCAATACAATGCAAGATATTCTGCAAGTGATGTATTTCTTCAAGGTTGAGAAATAATCTGTGCTTTGAAAAGGTCAGGCTACATTAGAAAAGGAATCTATACTTAGATTCATAGATGGATTACCATTTCATACTCTACTGCAAGGAGTGCACATATTATAATATATACTTGAGTAAACCTGCAACTTTGACCTTTAACTTTTGTGTATAGGTTTGAACGAAACAGACCAAGTGACACATTGCTACTTTAAAGTTTTTGTCAGAGTACTGCTGAATTTTTACCTACTATCAAATATTAATCTCTAATATTATTTATTGACATGTAATATTTACATAGCTATAGCCTCAATTAGCCAATATTATAACATTGCTAAAGCCTTGCTGTGGAATATTCAAATACAATAGTAGCAACTAAACTTTGTGGTTTTTTTTTTTGAAGGAGAGAAATCCTACTTTGTAAGGATGCAAACATTCAAAGACTTCTGATTCCAAAGGAAAATAGTAATTAATTAATAGAAGGAGAAGTAAACTAGCTCCTTTTGCAGATTATTTTTTTAAACAACTTCTGAGGACTCTGGAACACCAGATACATACATTATAAAAGGAATTTGTTCATCTCTTACCAGGGTTTCAAAATTCCACTGTGCAGTGGAGTATGTTCCTTGAAGCAAATATTGCAGGACTATATCTCTTCACTTATCTTTATGACATCTCTATTGTATCTATTCAATGAAACTTGCTTTAAAAACACAGTGGTGCAACAGCAAAAGTTTACAGGACAGTTAGAACAACTTGTGAAAAGACTACAGGTTTTTATATAATTAGTTAACTAGCATGTGTTGACTTAAAGCATGCCATCTTCTGTGCATATAAGAAGCTGAAAATCAGATTAAGTTATGATTACCTGAAGTGGGTGATTTGCAGCGATCTTCTGGCACCATTGTACCTTCATTAATATCACAAAGACCTGCTGGAACACAAGAACAGTATACTGTAAGCATGGCTGTTATTTTATCCTTTCTTCCATTACTGTCAGGAACTGCATATTTCATTAGATGCAAACCAGCTGGTTGTGGTAGAATTTATTAGTATTGCACTTCATCCTACTAAAAAAAATTTCTTAGTGAATTTTACAAAATACACCTTCCCATTAAATTTCAGTGAAAAGCATCCTTAAAGCATGAGACTTCTCAGAACAGCTAAGTCCGTGTCATAGATGTATATTAAGTACATATTTCTGTTTCGAAAAAAATTGTAGTTTTACTAAAAATGTAATTGCAAAAGAAAGCTGGTAAAATAGGATCTTGAAGACTACAACCACACTCAGCGTACATGTAAAACCAGTGTTTTTTCATGGTTTGCTTTCTATTTGCTGAAGTGATGAGCTTTGTATTCAATGTCGCAATGCAGAGGTCAGTTTGGAGATTTGCTGGAAAATGCCACTTACAGAATTTAGGGTATTTGGATGCTTACTAAACCTCATTCTTTACATTCCAATGAAGGAAATAAAGCATAGGAATTCAGCATCAGATGCTAAAAGCGGTAGTTACCTTATTAAGGTCCTAAAAAGCATTGAACAACATGAACTAGGAATATAAAGGAATATTATTATTTTCCTTTTTACAATTACAAGCAGCGCTGCCCAGGATAAAGAAAAGTATTTTACTGATATTTTAAGGGTAATTATTCACCTATATGTTTATATAATCATGTTTTCCTTCAGAGGTATCATGGTGTGATACTAATGTAAACAAGCATGCAATACTTAATAGTGATAGTTAAGAAATGCTTGTTAATAACAGGTTTTTGCCTGCACACTAGTATTTCAAATACAGCCAAAAGGTGTTAGGGGAGTAACAGCTGAGGCAGCAAGGGCTTGCACATGCAAAGCCTGTCTGTATAGAAGTATTCAATAGCACATCTGTAACATCTGTTCTTCCCCCCGCCCGCACCCCCCCCCTCTTTCTGTTAACAGTACTCCTCTAGCCAAGTTTTAGATTTTTGAGTTCACTATAGTTCTAGAATGGAAGTAGGCTAGAAGAGCTGCTCTGAAATTGTAACAGCTCACTTTAAAACATGCTCCCCAAGGCCTTCTGGTGTCTGCCACAGAAGTCCGATAGCTTAGATTCAGTGCTGTGGTCATACTGCTACTAAGATACTACACACATACCTAATGTACATGAAGTTCTATTACAACACACAAACACAAGCACTTATTACATCAGATCAAAGCAGTTTCAATTCTGACTTGTCCATGATACAGACAATGCAGTATTGCATGGATTGTCTAATTACTGTAAACAGCAGGTTTAAAGGAAGCTCTTTGACCAAATAGTAAATAAATACTCACAGCAGCACTACTGAGAGGACAAATCTGTACAGTCATGGTCTCAAATCATGCTCCTTAAGGAGCGAAACTGTACCAACCCATAGACATAGTTTAGGAGTTTAACTGCCTGTCCCCTTGGAAATATTTTAACTCTATCTTCAGAGGAAGAGTTGAACTTCTCCCACAATTTTCCCTCGAAAAGTGTAATCCTGCTTTGACAGGAATATTGAATTTAGACAAGAATAAAGTCATATACCTACACACTTTCTTCCTCTTTACGAAGTACCCAGGTTACAGTCTGATCAATATACATCTTAATGAATAACTCATCAATCAATCCAACAGAAAACCTAAAAACATTCTCATCAGAAAACTATACACTATTTGTATGCATTAGGTAAGATTTATCCCACTAAATTATGACATTACAGTAATTATTCTGGCACATAAACCTTGGAAATCTAATCACAGCCATCACTGCTATTATCTGACAGAGAAGAAATGACAGAAAAAGTAGTTCTATGTATTAGTTATTACAAATAGCACTAACTACTATTATACTCAGGATGACCTGAGTTGAGTTTATGAAATACGAAGGTCTGTCCACTTTATAATCTCAAGTGCCCTGATATGAACAGTATGCATACTAAGTTCTGGATTAAGTTCTTCTGTTCCAGATTTACAAATGTACAACTTGCAGTGGATTTCAAAGTCAATTGACCCAATGTTTTCCTTTTCAGAAAAGCAGCCTGACTATAACTAAGGAAAAACTGATCTTCTAATAAGCTCTTAGCTTCTTTCTGAACCCTAGAAAATTGAAACAAACACAAAAATTTATAAAAAAAAATAATGTTATTAAAGATAGAGAAAATATCATGCTGCATTAAAAACTCCCTAGAATTACAACCAAAATTAACCGATGTATTAAATTTCATGAGGATTTTTCAACTTGTCACATAAGGTTCAGACAGATATATTCCAGAAGAAACCAACTTCATTGGAAACCAGTCTAATTAAAAATTACAACTAGAATTAGCTTAACATGAATATATAAAATACTGGAATTATAAGTAATTAACCTGAAAAAGTCAAAAGTTCACAATCAAACTTTATGATTTGGCACTATGTTTGGCATAGCCACAGCTGATGTTGGTTCAAGTTTAAAAATAAGTTTAAAAAAAAGAGAGTTCAGGTCCAGATTCAATTCAAGGAGAAAGAATGGGTGAAATAACTAGAACAAACAACTTCAGTATTTACTTCAGTTTTGATTCAATCCCAGTTCTGAAATTCTTGTTAGGTTACATTGAAAAAAAAAAAGACTACTTGATGTATGATCAAACAAAAGTCACACTCATGTAAAAACTGCTCCTATTTTGCCAGAATTATCCTAAATTGCCTCTGGTAAAACTTACATATAAAGTGTTACAGAAATATCTAGAATTTATATAAAAAGATGTTGTATATTGTACTAATTGAGAAATCACAAAACCTTATAATTCCCACCAAAAAAAGTTTTAAAAGAGTTAAGGTTGGTATATTCTGTTAACTGCATTGTGGAGTTAAGCAAGAAAAAAAAATACTGTCTATAAATATGTTCTTTCATGTGGTCATAGACGTATGACCTGTTTGATATTTGGTAGCAGTATTGGCTATCTTCTTAATGGCTCTATGCTTGTCATATTGTCATATGTAGGAAGAAGTACATCAAGCAAAGATCTGAAACAGTGGACACAGCCATTGCAAATAGAATTTTTATCATTTTATAAAAATTTTACTTACACAATGTGCTTTTTGCCATACAGTCAAGGTTAATTTTCTTCACTATCATGCTCACTATCATGAGCTGAAGATGAAGGTTGACTTTGTTTTTATCCATGAGAAGCACCTGATGACACTGACTATAGCAGGCCTTCACAAGACCTATACTTCATGCTTCATAAACTATAAATTGCCATCCAAAATGTAATATACCTAGAACGAATCATTGACAAATTCCAAAACACAATCACAACTGGGAGCTTGTATCTGTTGAGCTAGCCTGAAATGACAGTTTACAGTCTAGCTAGTGTAGAGAACCTTGTCTCTAAATAGATGCTGCTTTAAGATGTGAATCCAAAATCCTTTTCTGAGTAGAAAAAAATAAGATGACAGAAACATACATCATAATCCTGCATCACAAGTGAAGGGAAAACCTTGCATCTCAAATTTTAGAAGATACTTAACTTTTATTCTATAAACTTTTTCTTTCTTGAAAGTCTTAATGAATTTTCAATTAGTTTGTTCAGAGTACGCCCTTTACTAGATTAGAAATATGTCTATCTAATAGACCATCAGGTTACACTTTATGCTGGAACATACAAAATAGTATGGTTCTTAGTGAAGAACCACCAATTCTTGTTGCTTTGTTTGGTCAAAATCTATGG
Source organism: Penelope pileata (assembly GCA_013396635.1). Classification (NCBI taxonomy): domain Eukaryota; kingdom Metazoa; phylum Chordata; class Aves; order Galliformes; family Cracidae; genus Penelope; species Penelope pileata. Next base: position 1,112,308 of record WBMW01005007.1, read on the forward strand.
ACATGGTTGAGTAACAATTTTGTCTTACTCCCCTCTCATGAAATTCTCGAATCTTTGGTTTTGCCAATCTTGAGATACTATAGACGATAACAATATGCTGCTCTGTCACACTGTCTGAAGCTGAACTTAATGTAACAGAATTTGGCTGAATGCATGCATATATAGGCTAATATGATTATTATTTTTTAATGTTGTGGTCATCTCAAAGAGGAGAAACATACTCAGTTTCTCTAAAACATCCACATTATCCACAGAAGCGGTTTTCTTAGGAAGATTTAGAAACTGAGTACTAGTCATCACTGATGGTTACTAGAGCTGTGTAATAGTTGAAAATGTCTTATGCATACAAAAGCCTTTAGATGCATTAAAATAGAAATAGTTTAGATAGAAATAAAAATTCAGTAAATGTAGTCTTGAAACACAAATGAGGAAGCATTATTTCCTTGCATTTTTGAAGGCACTAAACACTGATATTAATGTTCAAGAACAAGATGATGCAAAACCCCAAAGTGTTCTGACTAGTTCCTGTTGCTCTAGTCATATAAAGACAGCAAAAAATTGTGCTTTAGCTTAACAGACTTATTTGTGTAAAATTATACTGCAATAATTTAATTATTTAAGCTACCAAAGTCTGAATAACGCAAAAAAACCTAGAAATTATTCGAAAATGTTAACTAACTCTAGAGAAATTATTTTAAATCTTTACAGAAAGCGAGCATGTAGCTCCAGCTAATTCAGATATGGAGAAATATGAAGGGAAACAGAATTAAGTACCTGGTTAAGAAATCAACTCTTACAAAATCTGTTCTAACCTACTATAAATATTCCAGGTAAATTTAGCTTCTCAATTGTTGGCTTCGGAAAGTAGTTCTGGGATTTCTGTCCACCTTTTGCTTCCCTTCAATATGACAAAGGAGCAGCAGATATTGCCTTTCAGTTCTCTATCATCTCAAAGTGCTGTGAATGATGAAACAGGTCAGAAAAACCCAGAGGTAACTCATGGTTCTGATGGGCTCCCACCCTAGTACTGTGTTCCTAAACACCAAAACCCTTGGGAAATCTTACAGCGCTGTGCGATACCCTGACACCTTCACTCTTAATCCCCATGAACATCTTAGTAGAAGAAAGCTTTCACTTGTAATAGAAAAATCCTTGTCTTTTACAATGTTAGTAAGTAAACTAATAATAATAATAATTATCTAACACAAATTCTCAAGCTTTTTCTGCCAGGATGGGGAACAAGCAAGGGAAGATTCCACCCTCAGATCTCAGAGGATCAATAAATTTGATGAATAAAATCTTGGGTCTGTAGACATCAGTAACTTCTAAGACAGAACCTCGCTTCCCTCTTCCCTCTCTCCCTCCTCCAAGTACAGAGACTATAATGGTTGCTGCTTTTTTCCCTCCCCTTCCAGTTTCTTTTAAAGATGTTAAGAACAAGAAATATGGTAGATGTATGATTGATTAAAATCAGTTTCTGAAAGTAAAACATTTATTTAAAATGGATTAACAAAAGTATTTATGGTGAGTGAACAGCAAGGCAAAAAGAATCAAATTCAGATGTTCAAAAATATTTTATTGTCATGAGATGACTTACTTATATAAGAGGTGCGAAGCTTTTTCACAGACTCTGAATATAAGTTAGAAAGGCCGCACATGCAAGAAGCCACAGTCAGCATACCTTTATGCAGCAATGAGAAAAGGAAAGACGGAGACACTAACAGTACATTTAAGACAGAAAAGCCAGCTGAATAACTTCTATAACAAGGTTTATAAAATGCTCTTGCCATGCACATCATTAGTATTAAAATGTAAGATGAAAAATACATGATTTTGTGTAAGTTATATTAATGAATAAAAACAGCTCCATTCATGAACATCTTAGAGACACAGCTGTAACAATTATGCTGATCATTAAAATAATAAAAAGCAAGAAAAAGTGATTAATAATACAAAAAGCAGTTTATAATATAAATGCACAAAGCAGAATTTAAGCCCTTTACTATCCAAAGAAATTAACATAGAGAATCAGAAATGTTATTTCTGGTTTTTAAAAGCAGCTTTTTTAAAGCAGCTTCCCCAGTTGATGTAAGCTGACTGGTCATAACTACATCTTTCTTAAACATGTGATATACTAAAACATGTCTTGGAGCACCCATTCTTACTTTAATCAAATATTACCTGAACTTTATTCTGGATCACTTAAAATAATCCAACCATAAAGAAAGTGTTTTAAAGAGCATATTTCCCATTAAAAAATAATTATTTGGAGGCAGCAGTGACATTGTTAGTAGTTCTGTCTTTAGCAGTTTTCCAAATTAGCTTAAAAACATCCACTAAATAACGAGGAAATTTTAAAATTCTAATTTATCATTTTGTCAATAAAAACTTTGGAATTTTGACTGAAAGATCACTTCCCTCCTCAGCTGCATCCTTCTTCAGGATCTTTTTAAAACAGCCATTTTTCCAAAAAAGTTTAATTGTTTCATTTACAGCAAAGATTTCCTCCGAAACTAATATAACAGCATGCACAGTATAACATGCTTTAGATTAATCACAGACCTTTCTAGACAAAGGTTGAAATAAGATGTAAAGTGATCCCAGCAGATCCACTGGCTATCTGCCAACATTAATGAGTTTATAAGCATGTGATATGGGTACTACGATTATCAGAAATACCAAAGTATTAAGACTTCAAGCAGTGCTATTAACTGTATAAATTGATTGAATTTTTTTAACTTCCATCCATACATACAAAATATTTCTCCCTCTGCTTTTTGATTTTTTTTTTAAACATACATTACACCAATGAAAGTATAGGTAATGATACCAAGCATCAGAAGATTTCATTAAGCAATGTTTCCGAAGTAACAAACCTGAAATAGTGATGTTCAAGAATCACAGAATTGCAGGGGTTGGAAGCTATTAGCCCAGACAAGCTCAGAAGATAGCCACAGTTGTTTAATACAAGTTCTGGTTTACTCACCTCCAGATGGCTGCCGAGTTTTTCGGGGAGATCGTGGCTCCCTACGATAAGGATCATTGGAACCATACAGCTCAATAGTGCTAAGATTCAACAGCACTGTCTTCTGGAGGTAATCAACCATGGCGATACCATTACAGTTTCCAAAAACTACTCTGGAAAAAGATAAGTGGAAAGAAAGATAATGCTAATCAAATGCAGGTATAATTTTATTTTGGTATTTTTTGCTATTCAAAATTTTAATACTTCCTAATTTTTTCATATTTTATTATTAGTTTTAAATAAATTACCCTAAATTAAGAGCATGTATAAAATACTAATTTAGAATGCAGTATTCTTAAGCGTTCTCTTTTAAAAACACATTAACACTGAGTAAAGCAGACCACTGTCATTGTGCTTGCCAACCTATCCAATAGAGCCTTAACTGACATTTACTCTTAGCTCTACAGTTCCAACACGCATGAGGAAGAATAATGCTGATTTGTTTCTAATGTTCACATCATCAGGAACTATCAGGAACTACCAGGAAACCGTTTGTGTCTCTTGTGTTGCTGCGTAGCTCATGTGAACACATATTGACTTAGTTTTTGATAGCAAACACTTTCACAGAATAATGAAAAACACTGCATAGAATATACTTACAGACCGTATGCTGAATTGATTGCTAAGCTTGTTATCTGTTGAGGAGGTTCTCCACTCACCCACACGAGTTGGATGACTAGCTCAATTTGGTAGCCCGGAGACTGCTTAAGAGGAGAATTTTTAACTCTGCAAAGTACACAAAACATATTTTTTATGACTTCTTATAGGCTCAGAATTCACTGAATTCTGTATCACACTGAACTTTGGAAAGTTTGGAAAATTGCAAAGCAAATAAACAGAAACACAAAAATGACCAGAAGATAAACAGAAAACTACATCAGAACTGGTCATTCAATCCCTTTTAAGAGCACTTTTGATTCAATACTGCACTGAAAATGAATTGAGCGAAGATCACAAATACTGTACTTCTCTTCAGAGCAAGGATTAACAGCATTGGCGTGCTGTACTCGTGTCAACAGAAAGGACTTTAGTGTCTAAAAAGGAAGGTGGTAACAACTCTTTCCCAAGTTCCCAAAAGAATTCTAATTTTGAGAATCAGAGTGAGAGCAGTATATGGAAGAAGTATACTGAAAAAGGAAATATAAACACAACGTATTGAGATAAATGCAAACAAACAGCTGACAAGATGGAGAAAAAAAAATCAAAACAAGATAAATGGCAATCAGTTGCATGGAATAAACCTGAAGCGGTGGGGCTGGGAGAAATTAAAGCCCTTGGAAATATTTTGTTTGCGTGCTGATGAACAAACTTAGAAAAGGATAAGGACTCTCATCTTTTAAGTTGAAAAAAAAAATAATCTATACAGAACATACGGTCCTCCAATTCCTAAATTTCTCATTTTACCCATTCATTCTCACAAACACATATTTTGGTTTGCCAATATTTTACAAAAACCTCAATTATCCAAGTTTTTTCTCTCAAATTTTATTCAGAATTTACTGTCTTCAAAACACAATTCAGTGCAATCAATAAGATATGAAAACTAATTCCCAGAAAAAAATAAACCTATCAGAATTAATTATTTTCTGGATGGATGAACTCAAGGAATTAAAATCCAAGAATGAAGTTTAGAACTTCAAAAAACAAGTATGTGCATATCTTAATTTTATATCTGAAAATGAAGTGCAACATACGTTCTGTAACAGAAAGGTAAGAGTCTATGAGGTCTTATGATGCACCCTTGTAGAAGAGTAAGAAGTCTTCTTTATGGGTAAGTCTTTTAATTTCCCCAAGTAAAAACACAGAAACACACACCAAAAACTCCTAAGGGAAAAAATCTCCCAATTTAAAAACTGAAAACGGTTTACCTACACTGGGAGCACTATGAGCCATCATGAAAGATGAAGATCCATGAGAATGGGCACTTGTTTCTTGTTAAGGCTTACAAGTAACAGGTGAAATCTATTCAAAAATACTTGGTCTGAAGTTAAGGAGAGCTGAAGTATTAAGTGGCCTGTTCGTTCCAATGGACACTAAGACCTCAAAGTAGCTATATTGGTCCCATTTAAAATGTTTGCTCTAAAGCATAAGCATCTATAACTAATACTAACATCTATGTCAAAATTTCCTAAAGCAGGTATGAAGTCATGAAGTAATCATTTTCTGATTTATTTTTAAAAAACAGCTAGAATTATAATATTTAAAGAAATTAAGATTGGATTTGTTATTTCTTGAAACAGAACTCAAATAGAACTCAACTTTCAGATATTTGGAAGATGTTGTTCTAAGAAACAAGAGTTTCACTGACAAAAACATTTCTGTAATAATTTCCAAGTACACATATCCTCACCATACAAATATTCTTGTAAAGTTTCACACTCAAAGGCATAACGGAATATACTTACTTTAAACACGGGACGTTATCACGAAGTCCATCAGATGAACTGCTACTAGTAGATGGATGAGACTGAGGAACAATGGACTGAGGATTGGAACTTGTGCCAGGAGTTGGTAACGGTGGGATCTGCTCACCGTCTGGAGATTCAATATCATTTATTTCATATAACAGGCGTACTTCCAGCATCTGCAAAGTGAAAATAAATAAAAATTAGAAAAAGAAAATCAGTCTTTCAAAAAACTATGTATGAATTAAGTGCAATACTAGTGCAAAGAGTGACATCCAGAACTTTTCTATTTCTAAACAATTTCTAAACAGTTACTTAAATATCATAACTTAAACACACACAGTCTTCAGAAATAGAATCGTACTAGGTACTTGAGATTGAATAACTGACTGCTAAAACTTGAAAATCTAACCTATTTCCCGCTATTTAAAAGTTTCCTGCTTAATACTGAAAAGAAATAAAATACTGCATTCAAGACCTATTTGTCATTCTGTGCTTGTAATACACTTTCAGTTATGAAGAAAGCTTGTTTTATGCAGTTCAGAACTGCTAAAACTAAGAGCTTTAAGACTTGATTGATCTACTCATTCAGTACCAGTATGCAAATGGAACTTAGTTCATTGTTTAATGTTGCATCACGCTAGATCACACATTTAAAAGAACAGTAAATTCATCATCATTTCAGCTTAGTATTAAATGTATCACAGTTTAAAGAAAGTCTTCTACTGTTCTATTCTCATCTGCAAAACAGAACTTAACTCAGACTGAAACAAAGATCTATACAGTAAATTTTAAAACATTCCTAGAACTGAATCAGTTTGCAAACTGCTGATTTCTAAAAATCCTTTAGAAAAAATATTCCCATAGAAAGGAACGTGTTTGCACAACGAGTAAATACTCAAATAAAAAGAAAAAAAGTATGTCTTATCTCCTTTTCTGAGACTTGTCCAAAGTGAAAACAAGAACTGCATTACCATTAATTAATGCAGTACTCAGAACATATTGTATTTGATAAATAACAAATTTCAAGTTAACTTTCAGCTCATACATCCAGATAAGTAATGTTGCATATGTGTGTCTGATTTCACAAAGAACTCTTTAATAAAATGTGATCTTGTGTCCATTTCAGTAATACGATGCAAAACAATGAAAAGTTAAATTGCTACAATAGCCTTATTATAGCCAAATCTTATAAAGATAAAAAATGGTTATACAAATTACCGGAATGACTTCTGTAGTCACTTCCTGCTTGCTGAACCTGTAAATAATGACATGTGCAGAAACTCCAGCTATGCACAGCATTCTGCTTTCAGGACACCATGAGATGATCTGAATAGCATATGGATCTTCATCAACTATATCTGTGTTCGGCCTGTCATCCTTATTCCGTGATTTTTCAAATACTTTGGCTGTTTTTAGCTTATAGAGTACTTGCAGCGTTACTAGGAACAAGTCAAAAGAAATAAAAATTAGTTTCTATTTAAAGAGATATTTCAATAATTTCTCTCATTTAGAAATTTTGCTTGATAGAGAAAGTCAATGTGTTCAGCATGAGCAGGCAGAGTAGAAGCACTGAATATCTGTATTGATACTGCCCATGCAGGGCACCACTTGCTCAACGTAGGATCAGCCAGCATCAAAAACCTTTCCCATTTAAAAGACTTATATGCTAGGCTTAGGTTATAAATTAAACCCTCAGAGCTTCTCAAGTTTAACTACATTTTAACTATATTTAACTATATCCCCTTTACAACAGTAACATCTAGTTACGTTTACCACACCACAGCTTAGCCTATGGCACAGAAAGTAAAGCTCCTTCCCTTTCTCCTTACAGTATTTCAAATCCATGGCTTCTTACCTGTGTTACTCCAATTTTGTGAATGATCAGAGAGCACAAAAGAAAATGCCACCCTCTGATCAATCCACACTTTTCTTGAAAGTGCATTTTCCAGAACTGTTCTAGTAAGGTCTTAGTACAGTTTTATAACTTTGTAAGAATTTTTTAATCTTTGTTTTATAGATACTCTCTACTGAAAATACTTACTTGCTGAGGCATCCCAAAACTTGATTGACCCATCAGCATGCCTATGAAATATTAAAAATTTAATTAGATCAGAAAACTGTTAGTTGGAGCATTAGACCTCTTTACTATTAACTAATTAAAAATACGACTAACATTCTATTTTTATTAGTTTTTGATCTCAAAGATCAAAATGAACAAATTCAAGTATTTTTGTTTGTTTTTTGTTTGTTTTTTCAAAAAAAAAAAAAAAAGCTTGGCTTCCTTTGAGAACTGAAAATCATCAGCAAGTTTAAAGCAATTTCCTATGCTTTAAAACAGCTCAAATGCTTTCCAAAAGTTAAGAATAAAGGAAAATTCTTTCCAGGATATATTGACAGCAAGCAGACACAGTCATAATATAACACCAAATTAATAATTCCTGGAAAATACCTGCTATCATACTGTTTCTACCTTCTCTTTCATGTTTTGCTTTACTTTCTTGTAAAGATTGTGCAAATGGCTTGTCTAGTGAACATCACCTCTTAAATCATTACATCCCTATTGGAACATTGTTTTCCATACAAGGACCAAAACATTCTCACTTCTACTTAATCAGCTAAGCAAGTTACAACAGCATTGTCACTTACCCTGTAATTATTATCTCTGGATAGCTCTGAGTAATCAAACCCCAGTTTCCTCCACTGATAGGCCATTCCTAGAATATCAACAAATACAAAACAGGGATTGAATATGGAAACATAGGAAAGTAATTTGAATATGGGAACAAACTCACTGAGGAAAAATATCATACAGCGCAGAGCTAAGTCACTGAAATTATTACAGATACTGCAGATTCCAGTATTTCAGAAGTTCAAAATTTATTAGACAGGTCTACTGTAAAGACAAGTCATCAAGGAGTATAAATAACACCCCTGCTCTAAGAAGTCCGTTAGCTTCTAGTAATGTGGCTATCGATGGGAGCACAACAGGAAAGCATAACTACAGCATGACATATGCTATATCCTCTCGAGACATCTACTGCCAGACAAAGAAAAGATAACTAGTTAGATGGAGTTTTTGTCATAGAAGGACCATGATCACGCTCTTTAAAGCGGTTGATTTTCAGTATTTTCAAATACATATGTATGTACTACATGTACCTTCTTACTGTAACCTTGACGTTTCTGTCGAGCTCCAACTGAATAGAGTGCAGGTATGAGGTCAACAGGACAATCAGCAAAATATTCACAACAGGTAACTGGAGACTCATGTATTGTCAAAGGATAGGGATTCTCAAATATGGGGTACCTTTAATGGATGAAAGGGAAAGGCTGTTATTCTAGGAAAAACAGTTGTTTATATTTTAAATGCAGAACAAGTGAAACACTAAAGACTTTGCATTCTTTCCATCCAGAGGACAATAAATGCATATGAAATTAGATTATGAATGAATGCACTATGCAACTTCACTGATCAAGTACACCATCAAGATGCTGTAGATCTCTAAACACTACCTGAAGTTTGCACTCTTTCTAGAGTACGTCTAGAACACTGTTATTCCTATAATTTCCTACTTTAAAAATCTTAATATTTTAATAGCCTGTGGAAGAATTGAAGTCAACAAGTCCTAATTGCAATAAAGTGAAGCTATGAATGTACTTCTACCTTTTCATTCTTTGGACAGAAAGAGTCAACTTTTCACTTTGCATTATTACACTTTTCTTAGACAGGAGGTAGCCCGCACATTTCATAACCTACCTGCAACTTCAAGTTCACTTTCTGTAAGTTATAGACAGCAACTCTTTGCTACCGATTAGAAATGAACAAACACACGTATAATGCCTCATCTCCATCTGAGGAGGGACAGAGCCTTTATGAGGAATAAAAGGCCAGTAAAAATAAATAGTTATATATATCTGTGCTCCAAGGACATCTCTCTCCAGTGAAACGCATACTATACTTTTTTTGTTTGTTTGTTTGAGAGAGAAGAAACAGCTATTCAACTAACTTAAAAGTAAATTAACAACAACAGATGAAAACATCAAGCATAGAAATTATTTCCTATTAAGTTATCTTGGAAACTAAAATATTCTTCTAAAAACTGAATGAAAAAGATGTTTAATTTTAACAAGATATTCTAAATCCATATGACAGTATGGAAAGGAAAAATTCCATAACACTAATCCACGTATTTTACTGTTTTTTCCAGTTGCCAAACAAGTAGTACTATGTAAGTGGAATAAAGACCATATAGGTCTTCTAAAAACACAGTAGCTGAAGATTACTATTACAATTATCATTTTTTAAACAAAAAATGGAATAAGACTTAACTTCAAATTTCAAGTACTGTCAACTATTTCACTTAAGGAAAAAAAAGACTAATCTTTTTAATTCAAGCCCAATAAACTTGCTTTATGAATCCTCCAACTTAAAAAACGTTGGAAGCTTAACATCACAGGTTTATGAGAAAAAAGTTTTGACAACAGTATATGGTAATGTAACGCTGGGAAAATCTAAATAGAACTGCTTAGTATTCTTATTCCGATTAAGTTTGTGAACTAATTTCAAACATTAGGATTAAGCTTGACCTTCTTTCAAATTTCATAGAGTCTAAGGTCATTTATTGTCTAAGGCATCACCACAGACTTGAAGGATACACTTATAAGTTTTATTTCTGCCCCAGTGGGATGTTCTTCACATGGTTTGTTACTTTTTATTAGGAACATCACAGAGTTCTTATCCAAGTTCCTTGCTGTTAATATATTAATAGTTAGCTGTTGTTGTTGTCTGTAATGATTTCAAAACCTTTGATAAAACAGTACAAGGCCCTACCTAGTAGAGTGTTCCATAGGCAAATAACAAAGAGATTAAAAATGAACAGGGGAAGTTTTAGTTGTGAAAATTGTAATAAAATTCTACTTTGAAGCAGCACCTCTTACCACACTAAAAAAGTCTCTTACCACACTAAGAAACGAGGGAGTATAGTGGATTATGGATTAAAAAGCTGAAGATCAGAACAACGGTCTGGCCACTGCAGACAAACGTTAAGACGACCACACAAGATTCTTACCCATTTTGTGCAAGGTCAATCAGCACTAAATCCTTTTCTAGTAGAACAACCACAGCATATGGTTCCTGAAAGTCTAAATACAATAGAAATGTTAGTTATAGGTAGACATAGTTCTCTGCATGTACAGTGCCAAGCATTGATTAGTCCTTGCAGCTGATCAGTGGAAAGTAGAAAAGTGATTTAGATGACTACATAATTTGTAAAGATATTTTTGCACTCACTCCCCTGAACACTCCAAGTTAATGTGCAAGTTAATGTTAGAAAAGCCACACTCCCCTTTTATCTGTCCTCAACTCTCTTCCAATTTGCTAGAATCATTTGAACAGCTCAAATAACAGTAAAAGGAACATGCAGATGAACTTGTATAAAAAAGCTGAGAGAGACATGATGACCTAAGAGTAACATCTCTTCAACCCCAAATTGATTTTCCTCTTTCATTGGAGTTTAGCAACAATAATAAAACTAATTGCATGCAGTAATGAGTGAAAGACAGATCATGTAACATTAAAATAACAAAATTGAATGTTTCTGAAGCTTGGCTTGTTGTCTTTCAGAAAAGCTTCAAATTCTGAACTAAGCAGTTCTAAATACTTTGCTGGAAGTTGGCAGCTAACAACAGGGGAATCAGAAATAATAGCACCAATGTGAGACAGTTACCTAATCTATGACAAAAAAAATCCCCTTCTGCAGAAGAGAGATTACAAGTTAGTGAAGAGCTTCATGCAAGTATTGGAATGAATAATACAGTCACTAAAGTTAAGAGTACTACACAAATGCTGATGAAGATTTAGCATCGACTGGAAAGGTCTTATGTACACTAATATTGATGAACACATTTGGTGCAGTAACTACAGCTTAAAATTGTAATGCCACTTTATGTCTGCACAGGTTTTAGGGTTAAAAAAAAGAAAAAGAACATGCAACCGGCAATCAGCATTTATTTAGAAACCAAGTGGATTTTATTCTGAACTATTCTATTGTAATGCTGTGAGAAGAAAAACAGACCTCATAAAATAGGGATAACAGATGTTGCTGCTGAAGTCTGATCTCCAGAGATAAAACAGAAAGGCAATAGTAAGGAATATTTTGATGGGATAAAAATCCAGAGAGAAGAGATTGAAATACTGAAAAAAATCTTTACAAAGCCTACCATTAGGATACGGTGTTTCACAGAGGGTTAGAAAATCAACAATAGAGTAATCCATTTCTAGCACAGCAGTACTTTTCCCATGCATAACTGTTAAACAGGGTCTTCTTCCTACAGTGTCATATGACAAGCCTCCTGAGAGAATGATGAAAGGCTCCCTGGAATAAAACAGAGGAATATACCATCAAACCAAGACAGTTTTTATAACTTTATAGTAAAGCTCAATGAAATATCCTGCAGAGATAAGTTAAGAATAACGCAAAGCAGCTCTCCATGCAATACGTAGTTAGGGTACGTTTCAAAATTTAACAAGTTACAAGACTACTACAACTCCAGTCAAATTTCAGATACCTCGTCCAGACCTTTTGTTCTAACACTATTCATTTAACTAATATTTGCACCTTTTTGCCAAGATGAGTTTATTATTATTTTGTTAAACTTTAGAACCGTTTCTCTTCTATTGAACTGCAGATTCAGATTTGCCAACAGCCATATTTATGCATAATATCAAGTATTCCAGCATGATCAGAAAGAAATAATCCCAATAATTTTACTTTTTATACAGAATGACAGTAAAGGTTGAAAGGTGAACAATTTCACAAGAAGTGTAACGTAGTTTTGCAGTCACAATAACATAGCTATTTTGGAGAAGCAAACAGTTGCTTTGCAAACTTCAAAGACCTTTTAAGTACATCAATTAATGCCTACACTTCTCATCACACATTTACTCTGGACATTTTACGTATTTTTCCCCTATCACCACACACACTTCCTAACTGAAGGAACTATTTTGTTCAATATCTTCATCAACGACCTTGATGAGGGGATAGTGTCCACCCTCAGCAAGTTTGCTGATGACACAAAGCTGGGAGGAGTGGCTGACACACCAGAAGGCTGCACTGCCATTCAGCAAGACCTGGACAGGCTGGAGAGTTGGGCAGAGAGGAACCGGATGAGGTTCAACAAAAGCAAGTGTAGAGTCTTGCACCTGGGGAGGAACAACCGCATGTACCAGTACAGGCTGGGGGACGACCTGCTGGAGAGGAGCTCTACAGAGAGGGATCTGGGGGTCCTGGTAGACAACAGGCTGGCCATGAGCCAGCAGTGTGCCCTGGTGGCTAAGAAGGCCAATGGGATCCTAGGGTGCATTAAAAAGAGTATTGCCAGCAGGTCGAGGGAGGTGATCCTTCCCCTCTACTCTGCCCTGGTCAGGCCTCAGCTGGAGTACTGTATCCAGTTCTGGGCTCCCCTGTATAAGAAAGACAGGGACCTCCTGGAAAGAGTCCAGCGGAGGGCCACAAAGATGATAAAGGGCCTGGAGCATCTCCCCTATGAGGAGAGGCTCAGTAAGCTGGGTCTGTTCAGCCTGGAGAAAAGAAGGCTGAGAGGGGACCTGATCCATGTTTATAAGTATCTTAGTTGCGGGAGGCAAATGGAGGTGGGGAACCTCTTTTCGGTGGTCAGTGGGGACAGGACAAGGGGCAATGGCCTTAAGCTGGAGCACAGGAAGTTCCGCACCAACATGCGGAAGAACTTCTTCACAGTGCGGGTGACGGAGCACTGGAACAGGCTGCCCAGGGAGGTTGTGGAGTCTCCTTCCCTGGAGATATTCAAGACCCACCTGGACGCCTACCTGTGCAACCTGCTGTAGGGAACCTGCTCTGGCAGGGGAGGTGGACTCGATGATCTCTTGAGGTCCCTTCCAGCCCCTGCAATTCTGTGATTCTGTGATCTGTGTCAAACCATACTCCAATTGTACAATTGACTGGGTAGAGAAAGGCAAAGACTTCTAGCCTTGACAGAAGAGGTTATAAGCTTCCCTTTCTTTTTTTTTCCTTAGGTTTTACATAAACTTACTACAAAATACGTTCACATTTTCTGCAACATGCAAGTAATATGCAATTTATTAAAAATAAAATGAACTAGATACATTATTGTACTAGGTATTTCCTTCATTTCCTGATTATAAAAAGGCCATCATGCATTTTAATATTATGTTTAAAATAGGGCATAATACCTTTTAAGGAGCATAATGACTGCTTATAGATGCTCAAGAAATTTCATGTGTTATTGACTATTTCAATTCCAGGTTCTATTTCTGGAGAAAAACCAGCTACTCAAAGAGCACAATTCCTCTGATCTACTTTTACATTCACTTTAGGGCAGCAGGAATCTTATCCTTTGTGTCTGCCTTAAAAGGAATTAGCTAATAGGTCAGTATCTGGAGATAACTTGTAGGGAGAAATCCATCCTGACATACTGAGAAATTAAGGCTGAGGAGACTATTTATGTTTTTTTCTTCTCCCATAACACCATCTTTCCCATGTCTAATTGGCTTTCCCTGGTGTTTCAAACAAGCATGACGGATTAGGTACATCTTCGTGATAACTGTGCATGAAGGGTTCTGTTTATGCACACGCTGGTCCCCATGATTTAAGGGTTGGGCTAAAGTAGATGCTGTGTTTGCAGCACTGAAAGCAGAGCAGACTGGTACAGTCTTCATTTTCTCTTTATTTTGCCATCTATCTGAATCTTTCAGAGAACCCTTTAAATGAAAAGTTAACAGGGTCAAAGAGATCTGAGAATAAGAACAGATCTCAAAGGCCATAAGTTAGACCATGGGTCCACTGAGTTAAGCATCATGCCTCCAACGTAAGCAAAAGCGAAAGCAGTAAGCAAAGGAAAAAGGACAGCGCAACACTTGAAACTTCACTTTTTAATTTCTTCATATGGGAAGCTCATACAACCTTTTAAAGTCATGTTCATGAAGTAATTTCAGGAAGAGGATAAACTTTAATTTAACCTGATATTTTTCAGGGTGTCAACAAAGTGACATCACTAGTGTGATGTCCTTGCAGTATCTCATTCCACTGGAATGATTTTTGTCTTCACAAAACATTTTTTTTTTTTTTTTTTAAATATTGCCATCAGGACAATTTGCAGTAAATATTGGATTTGTGGACTCATCTTGATCAACTAACAATATACATTTCAGTTTCTCAGTCTCGAATATAACAGCGAATATTACATACCAGTTTTTGCTAGTTTTATTTCTCAAATTAATCAGGTTACTTTTGGCAGGCTTACCAGAGATTGAATCATTATGAAGCAAGGAATGAAAGAGTTGACAATAGATTACATGCATTTTTCAAAGACGAATCAAAAATTTAAGTTGACTTTAGTCTGCCAGAAAGACTAACAGGTTTGTATATGAACTTTTCATATTTTTATGAAGCCACAGATATATCATAAACACAAGCTGTATGTTTTAGAATTAAACACTTAAAGTGCCCTCCTTCCACTGCAATACATATTAAGAGGTATCACAAACGTGCAAAATGCTTAATAAAAACATGATTTAAAAGAAAAAAATATAATTTACATAATAGATGAGATAGGTAAAATGTACCTACCTAAAGCTATAGGAAATATTTAACAGGATGGGAAATATTTAACATGATGAATAGCTCTACAATGAACGGCTCTATAGCAGTTCCAGCAGCTGCTAATATAGGTTCCTCTTAGAAACAGTTCTTCTGCAGCAAGAATTAAAGCAAACCCTTCATATTAATTTGCATATCAATTCAATATGTAGAATTCCTTGGGAGAATACTGCAAATCATCACCACAGAGGGAAGGAAACATTTCACGGAAAAAAAAAAAATTCAAAACCCCTATGTATGAAAACATAGTACAACCAAGACCAGGGGCTCACAATCCTGGAGGAATGTTTCTGCTCAGTTTTCAAGATACACTGTTAAACTTCAGTCCACTTCAGCAATCAGTATCAGCAATTTGCTTGTGTCAAGACAGTATATATAGAAGTCACACCACAGATTTAATGTTCTCTGACAAACAGAACTACACTCTGTTGTTGTAGGGTAAAAACGACCTCGGCTTTGGACACCACAGGCAC
The DNA here is from genome assembly GCA_013396635.1 of Penelope pileata. Taxonomy (NCBI): domain Eukaryota; kingdom Metazoa; phylum Chordata; class Aves; order Galliformes; family Cracidae; genus Penelope; species Penelope pileata. The sequence goes on from WBMW01005007.1 coordinate 1,127,873, forward strand.
CATTCTCCAGCAGGCTGAGAGAAGAAGAAAAAGACCCCCAGAAACTTAAAAGATAAACATGTAGTGCGAGCACCAAGAAAAGCCTCACACCCTCCTGTTTTCCTCCACTCCAGCTTCACGATATGGATTATATAGCAGGGAAAAAAAAAAAAGAGAGAAGGTATTATTAAAAGCTGCAACAGAAAGCACAGTGTCTACAGCTTCTACTACAGGCTGCAATCAATTGCTTCTTTCTTCCATGTGGTTCTGAACATCTTTTCTCAGGGAAAAAAAATGTTTCTCAGAATTAAAGGCAACAAAGAAAAGAATTACAAGGAACATAACATGAACTGTTTTCTACATGAGGAGATACTGAAACACAAAGCCAGATTCTAGACCATTCTGGATAAGGGAGGAGCAAGTAAGAATGGATGGCAGAAAGATGTTCCATATTGAGCACTGATGAAGTGAGTATGGAATATTTGTTGTTTTTCCCCAATAAAGAAGTTAGGTAAAATAATTTAAGTATTCATTAAATAGTACCTCTCTTAAAATTGTAGGCTTTTGTTTTCTGAAGGAAGTTACAGCAGACTGCTATAAAAGCAAAATTATTTGCTTTCAGTACCTAGAAAGCGTTAGATGTGTGTCCTGGACAGGAACAAAGTGATTCTTCTCTGCACTACAGAACCAAAGGCATGAGCAACAGGTGACAGTGCTTTAGCAAGAAGTTATAACTGTATCATGTTTTCATCTAATAATTTCCATTGGTAAGGAGAAAAACTATGAAAATCTTAAGCATTGAAAGGTAGTTAGCTAAGCTTTAGAATTCTCATAATAAGATTACAACTGGAACTGAGAAATTGAAGTATGAATTCTACATGTAACAGTAATTGAAAAGATATTTCCAGTCTATTGCTTCCCCACCACAGGGCAAATTCTGTTATTTATTACGTATTTTGATTAAAGTTCTAGAAGAATATCACAACAAAGATGTGCTGTTAAAGATTTAGAAGTACAGTGAAAATAGAAAAGAATATTAAACAGAAATAAAATTGAAATTTATTCAAACAATGTTTTGATGCACACTGGAAAATGAGGCGCAGCACAAAAGAGCTCGCACTAGGAAAAAGTGGTCTCTCCAAACAGCCATGTATTCTTAGAAACTGTACTAGAAAAAGTTTCTTTTTAAAAACTGTTTGAAAAAGTCAACCAGTTTTTACACTGTAACATTGTAACTCCATTGAACCAGTTTCATTCCTTCAGATGACTACTCATAATAGAAGACTTTTCACTGCAGAAATCATTAACTTGAAGTTGAGATTACTTGAGGTTATTTCGGTCTTCACTTAGGTTACTTTTCAACTGTTTGGCTAAGAAAAATATGCAGACAGATGTAGACTGCTGCAAGTAAAATATGACTTTTCAACTGCTCATGGATATTCAAATACCTAGGCACTAGGTAACTAGCCTTAAATTTCTAGTTACCTCACTTTTAGCAAACATTACACATGGCCACTGATATAATCCAACAAGTATATTGATATATAGTAGAAATCAGTATTATATCAGTTAATAATCTGTAGATTTGAATGCCTCGAAAGCAAAAAAACAAAAACAAAAACATAAACACCCGAAGTCAAGGAAAAAATATAAACTAAATCAACATTTCCAAATAGCTGAGCAGGTTTCCACGAATATTTTACCTTTAGATTGCACCTTTCACTCAATCATTTTACAGCACTTTGGAACCATAAAGAAAAGAAATCCCATACAGCTCATGAAATCCTTCAATCCTAATTGCAGTCTTGGTAACAAAACATGCTACTCAAGATGCTGTAATTCCATCTGAGCCTCTTGTTGCAATTACTGCTTTGTTAAATTTTCAGTGTGCATAATTAGGCACAATTCACTGCATAAATTACTGTACTCAACCAGAACAGCTCTGTCAGTAATATTTGAGGGGGATATGAAGGGGGAACGTGTTCAGAATTTAGACCATCTGCAACAGGCCAGTATTTTTCTGAAGTTCAGCTTTTCAGGCATCTGCATTTCAGTGTGGTCTGTGCTCTAACAGGCTTTTTTTCCTTCATGTGCTCTCAGAAGACTGAGCAAAAATACAAAAGAAGTATTTTAATAACATGGAAGAAGCATGTAGATAGTGCATTAGCAATATCTTTACCTAAGTTTTATGCTTTTACAGTTTATTTAACAGTACCTGATTTACCAAAACTGTTTCAGCTCTTTCACCATAGCTCAGTGCCACCGAGATACATATCCTGGCAACTGGAAAATAACACACTCTAGGAGAATATTTTGTGTGTGTTAAACTTCACACGCAAAATAAGTCTTACCCAGCTCTAGTTGTTTTATATTCCACCTTAAGGATAGGTTTGCAGGGTTCTGGCTTCTTTCCATCCTTCAGCTGCTTTCCTAAAGTGAATATTTTTCTCATATTAATCTTACAATTCCTTAACATGAGGACAAATTATGAAATTCAGTTTGCAACTTACAAAGTAGAACATTCATACATATATTCAACACTTGACATAGTATGCCTTGAAATACCATAAAAAGATTGTTAAAACTGTCAGTATGTCAATACAGAATACCAATATAAAATATTTTTCTATTTAAAAATACTATAGCTTTTTGGTGCTGTGGAATATTTGTTTTCAAAAATAGAGTCCTCCTATAAAAAGTAATTTTAAGTAGCACTGAGTGATTTAAAATTTCTAATGTCTACTGTTTTGCAATTAAAATTGCTCAGCTTACAAGGAAGATGAGGTTTATCATGAGTATTATCATCCTTAAGAGCTAAAGCTTGAGTTTGAACATGAAAGGCCACTCTTTCTGTATTTTACATCATCAGCAACTAAATCTTCAATAGATTTAATTTCTACTAACCCCATGGAAAAATTTAAGTATGGTATAAACATGCACGTGTTCTATCTGTACATTGAAAAAAAATTAATGCAGCTATAACGTTCTGCAGAAAACTCAATTTGCAGTCCAATACCAAAATAAAAATAGACAAAATCAAACCAAAGGTAGTCTTTTCTAGCTACTAATCTTGTTACATTTTTTTTTGACTGCTACAGGATCACTAAAGAAAATAAAAAATACAGCTCCTTTTTCTACTCTGATCCACAGACACTGCAGTAAGCAGGGCCTTGCTGGAGCCTCAGACAAGTAAATAAGGATGCACCTTACATCAATTGACCTCACAGATGATCCTCACCATTGCATTCACACTTACCTGAGAAGCGCAAACAAATTACCAGACGCCAGACTTACCCTGTTATAAATCTTTCCAACAATTTATATGATAATCTACACATTTATACATAAAACAGATGCTTGCTTATCTATATTTTAAACAACATTTGAGACTGTAATGTGAAGCAAGAAGTGAAGCAAAAATTAACTACAAAATATGCAGTTAATTTTAAGATCAATATCATTGTTTAAAAACCAGCTTAAAGTTCAGAGACTTAGATATCACTGCATTGATTTGAACTCATATCATAAAGACTAGGTTTTTTTTTTTTTTTTAATTTTATATGAAATTTATCAGAATTTTATATGATGAAAAATTTACTTTCACCGTAAAGGCAGATTTTTAACATCTGATTTTATAAAATGTTAAAGATAAGTTTTCACCATGTTTTAAGGGCTTTTAATCAGAGTAGGCTTCCATTTTCCATCTTACCATGTGGAGTGATTGTCTGGAATGGTTTCGTAGGAGATTTTACATTCCATATGGTCAAGGTACCATCTGAGTGACTACAAATAAATTGTTTTCCTTCATGATGCCAAGCCACAGAGTGGATAGCCTATGCAAGAAAAGAAAAGAACAGTAGAAGACTGGTATCTCAGTATTATTTTATCCTGACTCCTTCTCTGATGACATTAGAAAGCAAAAGGAAATTACAGAAAGTACTAATTAAATCACATTGCTCTTAGTATATCGTAATTCACCCATGGTAAGATTTCAGCGCAGTAGTACTTCTTCCAGATTTGCTTTATCCATGAGATATGCTGCCTTCATTGTACTGACATGTTTAAGGGGAAAAAAATACCTCCTCAGTGTTGCATCAATGCATTTTTCAACAGCGGGTAGCATGCAGAAAATAACTGCAAGCTCTTATTTGAGCTTTGCTAATCCCAATTTTTATTATTGGGCAAAATATCTTGTCCATACAAGAGACTACTTGATGAGATCAGGAGCTTGAAGTTTTACATGTCATTTTGAGATGCCTATATGGACACACACAAGGGGCAAACAACAGCTGAAAACACAAGGAAAACAGGAACTGAAGATTTTTTGGAAGAAATTAAACACTTCAGCTTTAGAAGATGAAAACAAAATATTAGCTTGAGTAAACATTCTGATACAGTAATTATGAGTAGGAAGCTACAAGTAAGCCTTATCACAAGTACACAAATGTCTTTATGTACATAAAATTAAGGGAACAATTAGCCACGCCACATGAAATCTTACTGCAGAAAAACCTGATTAAGCGAAATCTAGTTGCTGCCTTTAAGCAAGAGAAAAAGTAAACAATAAAGAAGAGTTTGCGTAAAGCAAAGAGACTAACTAGTAAGAATAAATGACTTCTGCAATTTCTACTTCCAGCACCTCTGCTAGTACAGTAAGACATTATGAAATCGTTCAGTGATATTCAAGAGAATTTTAGTTATAGCTTGAAAATACCAATAAAAAAAATGAAAATCAAGTATTTCTCTATTACCCTGAAGGCACAGAAGGAAGTATTACCTGCTAGAAACATGGAAATTTGATCCTGTTGAGAAGACAGATCTACTTAATACTTATGGTGGAGACATTGCTCCAGGTAAACAAAGCAGGAACTGAATAAGTAAATGCTAATAAGCTGTACAGTATCATCTTTTGGATGCATAGCCTCAGTAGAGATTCTCTCTGTAACTGTAAGCAGGCCTTAGACTTACTCCATTTCCTATGCACTAATGGATTTCCTCTGCAAGGAACCCTACCTACCAACAGAAGCGTAGGCAGTAAATTACTTGGTGAAAAGCAAATCACAAAAGACAGATGTAAGATAGTTTCGCCTAAAGAGATTATACACAGATTAGATCGTCACATTTAATAACGTTATACAGAAGAACAAGACAGCTTCCAGCAACCTGACTGGGAGAATCCAAAGACTCAACGACAGATGAAAATGACTGCATTAAGCGAGTGTGGACTTTTTGATAAAAACTGTTTCAATTGAAAATAGTAGTACATCTGGATAGCTGCAGATTAAGTTTAGTAATTCTTATTTAATCTTATTCCCTGTTTTGGGTGGAATCACTGTGGATTTTGTTAGAAGACAGATACACTATGCCAATATCACATCTACACATATATAGCTTCAAAACCTAGACATCTTACATGAACTTAGAGACAAAGTAAAATAGACTTGCTCATTCTGTCTGTGAAGCAAGATTTTAATTAGCAAATAATGTAATTTTGGAAAAAAAATTTACTAGTACAGTATCAAAGTTAGAGATTAGCAAGTTTGAAACTGTAGGCTAGCTGAAGCAGAGGCAGCATTTGAAAAAAATCTCTCTTCACTAGGAAGCTGCACAATGCAGTACGTTTCAAACACTCCCCCACACAGAGTCAAACCACCACAGTGTGGTACGTTTTTGATACATTTGTGTAGAAACAGATCTTAAGAACCAGTAGCAAGGCAAGTTGTATAAAATGGAGGATAATTGAGAAATGGAAGGACTTTTCTTGAAAAAAGGTCAAGAGGGAGGAAAACAAAACAGCCTGTTATTATTGAAGCGGCATTAATGCTTATGAACATAAAGAGATTTGGTAAACTGAACACAAAGAAGAAATAATTGCTATCACAATTTCTGCAAGGAACCTGATGAGATGGAAAGAACACTGAAAAAGAATAATGATGTCTTGGCTTTACGACTTTATTGACTAATTTTACAGAGCATCTGGTTAAAGTTAATGATGCAGTTAAATATTATTTAACACATAACAGATGTTTTATGTATTTTTAAAGCAATTTAAATAAATTATCTGGGCAGAGCATGAAAAGCTTTGGTACAGAACACTATCCTTTGCTATTACACAACTCACAACTTTTGTAAGCCTGAAAAACAATACCAGGAGACCAAGGCTGAAAGACCTAGGACTGTTTAGGCTGGAGAAGAGAAGACAGAGGGGGGGATCTTATCAATGCTTATAAATAACTAAAAGGCAGGAGTCAAGTGGAAGTCGCTCTTTTCAAGGGTGCCCAACAACAGGACAGGGGGCAATGGACACAAATGGATGCATCTAGAGCAATAAAATAGTTACAATGAAAAAAGTACAATAACTTGTACTTGGCGCTTGTTAGTTGGTATCAGCATCTTCAACTGCCCAAATAAACCTCAAAATTGAGAAATCATTCCAACACTCAAAAGCTAAACTTTTAATGCTGTTTCCATGGTTAATATTAGTGCTACAATTTGAAAGAAAGCATAACATCCAAGACAGAAAACAAGGTACAACGCACTGAAGCTGCAAAGCTATACGTAGCTGCTTAGACACTAAAAAGCCCCTCAGAGAAATATATTTTTCTTTTATACAAGACTTTTAATCCAGACTAAAACTATTAAATTTTATTAATTATTTAATTAATTTAATTAATTATTTAATCTTTTAATCCAGACTAAAACAATTAAAGTTTTAGTCATAATTCTTATCTTGGTTATTAAACTTTCGGTACCACAGCAACACGATTGAATTCGCTGGTGCTGATTTGATTCCATCTCAAATATTTTTATAGAATATATCATTGGTCACTTGGATCCAGAACAGACATTAAATCTCTGATGAGAAGATAATGCTCTAGCAGCACAGAGGACTGTTGCTATATTTAAGGCAGGAGGTTGTGAGCATCCTTAAGAAGAGGAGTTTTCTGCACAGGCAGCCCACGTCCTGACCTCAGAGTAACATTCTGAACCCTTCCATTTAGAAGCATGCACTGAATACAGGGAATCTATGCACGAGACTGCAGATAGAATGCTCTTTTAATAATGTAAATAGATTTACTCAGATTAAATTAATTATTGCAGATAAGGTTTCTTTTCAAAAGTATTTCTACAACTTCTTTCACTTTGATTCTAAGCTAAGGCAACTGTTCTGGACTATTTGGATGGTTGCTTCAAAACTTTCTAGAAGGTAAGTGTCTCAGGAAAAAAAAAAGTACTATCAATCAATCCATACATCTCTCAATAACAAAACCAGCAAGATTGACTTTGCTGTCCTACATAAGTGAAAACTTAACCAAAAATGTTGACACTGACCATCCTAGAGCATCACATGAAGACAGACTGTGCATACAGGAAGCCTCACTTTCAACCAGCTGTTCCAGAAGCATTATCCTATGTGGAAAATGACTGTTACACTGCCTGCAAAGAAGGTGAATATATCTGATACTCAGAAAGAAACCCTTTTGGAATGTCCGCAACAGTTAGTTCTACAGTTTCTCTCAACTAAATTGAAAGCACAAATACATTGAGTCAGACAAAAATAATTAAAAGCATTTGTAAAGGTATTTCTAAACAGGACTTGCAGAAGTAGATCACTAACTACCGAGGCTGATGCATTTTAAGAAATATTTTATGAAACTACATTTTATTACTACACCAGCTTGTCAATATCCCTAGAAACCACTATTATTTCTTGGCTGTTCAGAGAGGTAAAAAAATAAATAAACTCAGTAATTCTAAAGACAACCACTACGCACAAACAAAAAGCTAAATTGATCAATAAAAGCTCAAGTTTTGATGTTTTTTCACCCAAGTGCGTTTAACTGTTTTAGTTCAAAATATACGTATAAAAACAATCTTTTTTGATTTCTACAGACTACTTTAAACTCCGAGTTGATTAGATGCATATCATTTCAAAACAGTTTGAAACCGCTTGTCATATCTTCCCACAAGACAGGAAACATGCAGAAACTGACATTTTGATCTGAATACCAAAAAAAGTTCATTTTTAAGCAATTTTCCCTATTTATAAAGACTTGCTTTAACTCATATTTCTAATACCAAGCTTATACTATTGCAAATACAATTGCTCCAACTCAGAACAAATTAAATCTGTGTTGTTGTGGGTTTTTAATTTATTTATTTTTAATATGCATGTGCTTGTATTCTTTTCAAGTATTATGCATCTTCACTGGCAAAACTGCATAACTTCCCACAAGAATGTACCCAAACTGAGAAGAATAACATGTACCATTGTTTGGATTTGACAATTATTCACACTTCTCTGCCATTAATTGAGCTTGAAATATACTGTGCAGAACTAGTAAAGTCAGATTTCCTAGTCATCCAGCCTAGTCAGATTTCCCTGTCTTCTTATGGTAGTCCTCTAACTCCTGCATGGACACAGACAGTATTTTCTGGTATGCTTGAATGGATGATGACACTGATTGCTTTTCTACAGGATTACCAAAATACCCAAAGCAAGCACAGTAACATCAGTATTCCTTTGTTAACTTTCTTATCAGTAGCCTATGAAAGAAAAGGAAAAACATGCTGCAGAAGATATATATATATATATATATATATATATATAAAAAAAAAGTAGCTACTGAAACGCAAACGACTATGCATCTCTTGAAGCACATTTTGACGCAATGGAATGTGCAAGGCATAATGACTGCATAGACATGCTCTGGTTTCTGGAAAGTCACATTTCAAGGTTGTGTCACCCCCACACTTTTTTTTTTTTCTTTAAATCCCACAGGCTAGTTTGATATGTTTTTATTGCTTTAAAATAATCTCTTACACTCAGTCATGTACAAGAAGATTGAGCCTAAAAATAGTAGTCAGTAATATGTTTGAGTTAATGCTATCAAAGCTTACTTTAAATCAGAACAAAGAAAGTACTTGAAGAATAGACTTANAAAACAATCTTTTTTGATTTCTACAGACTACTTTAAACTCCGAGTTGATTAGATGCATATCATTTCAAAACAGTTTGAAACCGCTTGTCATATCTTCCCACAAGACAGGAAACATGCAGAAACTGACATTTTGATCTGAATACCAAAAAAAGTTCATTTTTAAGCAATTTTCCCTATTTATAAAGACTTGCTTTAACTCATATTTCTAATACCAAGCTTATACTATTGCAAATACAATTGCTCCAACTCAGAACAAATTAAATCTGTGTTGTTGTGGGTTTTTAATTTATTTATTTTTAATATGCATGTGCTTGTATTCTTTTCAAGTATTATGCATCTTCACTGGCAAAACTGCATAACTTCCCACAAGAATGTACCCAAACTGAGAAGAATAACATGTACCATTGTTTGGATTTGACAATTATTCACACTTCTCTGCCATTAATTGAGCTTGAAATATACTGTGCAGAACTAGTAAAGTCAGATTTCCTAGTCATCCAGCCTAGTCAGATTTCCCTGTCTTCTTATGGTAGTCCTCTAACTCCTGCATGGACACAGACAGTATTTTCTGGTATGCTTGAATGGATGATGACACTGATTGCTTTTCTACAGGATTACCAAAATACCCAAAGCAAGCACAGTAACATCAGTATTCCTTTGTTAACTTTCTTATCAGTAGCCTATGAAAGAAAAGGAAAAACATGCTGCAGAAGATATATATATATATATATATATATATATATAAAAAAAAAGTAGCTACTGAAACGCAAACGACTATGCATCTCTTGAAGCACATTTTGACGCAATGGAATGTGCAAGGCATAATGACTGCATAGACATGCTCTGGTTTCTGGAAAGTCACATTTCAAGGTTGTGTCACCCCCACACTTTTTTTTTTTCTTTAAATCCCACAGGCTAGTTTGATATGTTTTTATTGCTTTAAAATAATCTCTTACACTCAGTCATGTACAAGAAGATTGAGCCTAAAAATAGTAGTCAGTAATATGTTTGAGTTAATGCTATCAAAGCTTACTTTAAATCAGAACAAAGAAAGTACTTGAAGAATAGACTTAATCATTAAAACAAATTTTTAAAGGTTGCATTTCAATTTTTTTGTTGTTGTTGTTAGAAACCAACTAAAATTTGACACAACTGTTTTATTTCTATCATGGCTGTAAACATAGAAAGTGAAATGTTTGCAGTACAAACTTCATTTCACAAGAGAAAAAAAAAACTCTTAGAAAAGGCATCCCCAACGTATGGGCATAAAAGACTTAAAAATGATGCAAAAAGAAATCAGACTTTTTTTTTTCCAATAACTCTGTCCAAGACAAAAAAGGATTTTTTCAGGAAAGACTAGCAGAAAACTTGCTAAAGACGCATTGATTTTAAGCGGTAGTTCTATCACATCATATCCTCCAAATTCTGTGAATAATAGTACATTTGTGTATTCTTCTAAATTCTAAATAAGCTACTACATTAGAGTGCTACTATAACAAAAAGTATACGGGTTGTTCCAAAAATAATGCGTCCTGTTTTGTTATGTTGGCCCATGACGTTAGATACAGATGTTCATGGTATGGCAGTAGAGATTGAACCTTCCCAATAATATCCTGTTCCATCTCATTGCTGTGCGACAGATGGCAGCAGAGGGGCAGTCTGACCAAATGGTGTCTGACATGGAAGTGTATATGAAGCAAAGATGTGGAACTGAATTCCTACATGTGAAAAAACGGCACCCATTGCTGAACAATGATGGAGACCAAACAGTGGATGTCAGCACAGTGAGGTGGTGGGTGTTGCATTTCAGCAGTGATGGACAGTGACAGTGGGGCACCTCAGATGGTCATCTCTGCTGCAGATTATTATGAGCGTGGCATGCAGGCTCATTCATCACTGCTGAAAATGCATAGCTAATGGTGGCGACTATGTTGAAAAACAGTGTTTTGCAGCTGAGAATTTGCTCTATCAAACAGCGATATCTCTTCGTACCTGTCATAGTTTCCATGAAAATAAATAGAAGGCATCACTTTCAGATCAACCTACATATATATTACTGAAATTTCAGGATCTCATTCGTGATATAGAAAAATCAAGAGCAAATTCTAACTAAATTCCCTGTTAAGAACAAGAATATTTTTTAGTGAAGAAAACTCCAGCAAACAGCACCAACACTAACCATGACCTAAAGCTGCCTCCTCCAATCAAGGTTAAACAGAAAAATGGTTAAAAAGGTTCCATGCAGGCTTTATGGTGGTGATGTTGCCTACCCTTTAAACGTTCCTGTCCTTAAGACGAGCCCTCCTAATTTTGTCCTGCAGTTATCAGCGTAGGGAGCTGGGTAAGCATGCACGTTCAGACAATAACAAAACTTGAACAGTGTTCCACTGACATAGCTTTCAGGCAGTAAATGAATCTGCCACAACACTGGAATTTGCTTCAAAAGAGTCTCCTTAGTGGTCAGGAAATTCTGACTAAATCCAAGCAGGAAGTTTAAAAGGCTGTAATAAGATTCAGCATTTTTCCCCAAAGAAGTTGCACAGCTGTTTTGCCATAAAGACCTGATCATGCAAGAAGGTTGATCTCATTGGTCGTGATCAAAGAGAGCCCAAGGACAGCATTTGGACCCCTGGACACTTGTGAAGTTTGGAGTCAAAAGGTTGCATCAAATGATGGCGGTAGACAGCACTGCCCCCAAGTTGTTGTGAAGAGCAATCTCAATTAAAAAGTCATGACAGCAGAGGAAAGTAATCCAGCAGTAGAGTTTCCAAAAAGTCTTTGCGATACAAATGTGCTTGGTCATCCTTTTTGTGACATCTGCTGAAGCCTAGGCACCCATTAACAGCCACTAGCACTCAAAATGTAGCAATGCTATGAATGCTACACTTACAAGTACCCCGCACAGCTGGAGAGGAATCAGGGCCTGAGTCCTGACAGAGGCACATGTAGCTGTGCTGCAGCACCAAGCTCTGCTGCTGTCAATCCTGTAGCTCCCAGTAGCAACAGAGATCATGTCCTGGATAAAGCACTGGGATTTTTAAACAGGTGTACACTCTCACTGATGAGCGACTGAATTTAATTAGACTGAGGAGACTATACAACTAACCAGTATCAGAAGCATTATCTATTTTCAATAGGGTTAGAGCCAGAGAATGGTTTCCCAGTGCTCATAAGCAAGCCTGATTTACCAAACAAGGTCCCTCTCTGACCCACTCCAGCAGCTAGCTTTGCAGCTCAGTCAGGGAGGAAACAAGTCAGACTTCTCACTAGACAACATTTCCTGTGTCTGAAGAAGGAGGCGCAGCCTCATCTTAAGCACTGTGTGCAGCTTTGTGCGCCACAGTATAAGGACATGAAACTATTAGAGAGAATCCAAAGAAAGGCCACAAACATGATAAAGGGTGTAGAGAGCAAGGTAAAAGGAACAGCTGAGGTCCCTTGGTTTGTTCAGCTCAGAGCAGAGGAGGCTGAGGGGAGGCCTCATGGCAGCCTACAGCTTCCTCACGAGGGGAGCGGAGGGGCAGCGCTGAGCTCTGCTCTCTGGTGACAGCGACAGGGCCTGAGGGAACAGCATGGAGCTGTGCAAGGGGAGGGTCAGGTTCGGTGTTAGAAAAAGGTTCTTAACCAGGGAGTCGCCAGGCACTGGCACAGGCTGCCCAGGGCACTGGTAACAGCCTCAAACTGTCAGAGTTCAAGAACCACTGGGACAATGCTCTCAGACATAGGGTTTGAATTTTGGGTGCTGCTGTGCAGAGCCAGGAGTTGGACTCTCTGATACCTGTGGGTCCCTTCTAGCTTGAGATATTCTATGATTCTGTAACTATTCACTGCTGTTTGTTATCTCTCAAAACCAAGTTGGTTCAGGAAAACTCACGACAAGAATTAAATCCATCTTTAAAAAAAAACCTGACACAAAAACCAGAGGAAAAAAAAAAAACAGCTTAGTGACTACTCCTGGTAAGTTTCTAGAACCATTATTAAAATTTTGATACAGAACAGAACTAACTAACATATGGATGAATGTAATATACCAGGTATGAGTAGCTGGCATGCTTTTTGTAATAGGAAATCATTTCCAACAAACCTCTGACAGTATTAACAATCATTTAGCTAATGGAAACACCAATTAAGCTGTCTTTGTAGATTTTTCAAAGCCTTTCAGCAACAATTCTCAAAGAAAACTACAGAAACATTTTAGAGATTCTGGAACAGGTGAACAAGATGGCTAAGGCACAGGAAGTAAAGCAAGCTACAGTCAAGACAGGCTGGCGGTAATTGATCAGTTCACAGATGAAGGTAATTGGCAGAGACTCTCAGGGATCTGTGCTGCTCAGTTTACTCATAAATAGCTTGGAAAATTAGAACAAGAATATCGAGATGATAAAGTCCATTTACATCACTAAAGCTTATTCAAGTTAGAAACAAGTATTTACAGTGAAGAATTGCAGAAAGATTTCTTTTTCTGCTATTAAATCAACAAGCATACATCACTACGAAGCAATGCATATGGAAAAAAATAGATTCTAGCATTATCTTGGTTTTGGCTGAGATAAAGTTGATTATCTTCATACGGGCTGTTACAGTGCAATGTTTTGGATTTAGGAGCAAAATAATGCTCATAAGATAGTCATGTTTTAGTTGTTGCTGAGCAGCTGCTTACACTAAGTCAAGGATTTTTCATCTTCTTATGCTGCCCTGCCAGTGTGGAAGCTGGGGGTGCACAAGTAGCGGGGAGGGGACAGAACCAGGACAGCCGACTCAAACAGGCCAAAGGGATATTCCATACCATATCGCATCATGATCAACCATTCGTATGGGGAAGTTGGACAGGGGGACGCCTCTGCTTGGGTACTGGCTGGACACTGGTTGGCAGGTGGCGGGCAATTGCACTTGTTCAGTATGGCTTTTTAGCATTATTATTTTTCCTTCATTTCCTGTCCAATTAAACTGTCTTCATCTTAGCCTTTTTACCTTTTTCTGATTCTCTCCCCCAAACCACTTGGGGAGACTGAGAAAAATGCTATATGGTGCTTAGCTGCCTCCTGGGTCAAACCACAAGTAGACATTAAGACAATGGGTCTTGCACTGACAGCTGACAGTGAAAAATGAAACACCCTTTATGATACACAAAACAGGCCTAGCTGATACTGAACAATGACTAAAATTTTACAGTCATTGAAATGTAATGAAGACTTGTTTTTATGTTATTTTATATAAAATACATATACTTCCATAGTATGTTAAATGATTTTGTTTTTTATCTGACTTTACAACAGCCTACATTCTCTTAAAAACAAGCAAGTTGTAAGAACTAAGTGGCATTAAATGCTTTACTTTCCCCCTCCCCAAATAAATCTCTCCCAGTCTTATCCTTGATCTTATCCTACAATGAAAAAGTGTATTTATAGAACCATCTTGAGACTATTTAATGGGTTTTTTTCTCCTCACACTTTTCAGAATATGAGAGATTCCAAATTACAGAAATTGCTAAACCATCTTATTTCAACTAAAGACTCAAGCTCTTAACATTGGTGGAAGTCACACTTTTTCAACAACAACAGAAAGCAGAAAGCTTCACCCTCATAGAAACTGACAGGGAAAGCTAATCCACGCCACCGATTGCAACAAACTTCAGTCAGCAAACACTTCTTCAGGCAGAAGTTTCCATTATACAAACCTTGCATCTGTTCTAGAGAAATCTCCAAGTTCTCACAATTTCAAAGAGATCTAATGATTAATTCACTGGTAACAGGCACAGAGGAGAATTAAGATAAAAATATTATCTTTAGAACTGTGAACGATGTTTTCATAATATGCAATGCAGATGAAAAATTACCTCATCATGCGTGTATCTATAATCAGCCTTCTTTGACTTCAGATCCCATAATACCACTGTTCCAGACTCAAAGCCAATCAGGAGCTGCAATAATAAGCATAAATGGTAAGTCTTTATAGGGATAAAGAAAATACCATTTACATAGTCTGTAGCTCTTGCCCCAAAGAAATTGAGCATAATATTAGGTGAAGCAACTGCAAGTGGTTATGATGACAAATCAGTGACAAGCTCTAAAACATCTAAACATTTGAGATTTACTTAGTTTGGTTTCCATTCTCCTAAATTTCCAGCTAATGCAATACTAATACACATAGAATTCATTCAACATTAATAAAAATTGCATTTATCTTCAGAATAGTCCTCAGAAATCCCTTCGAGTTTCAGAAAGCCCAACATTAAGCTCTTTCCTAAGTGTATTCCTTCCAGAATTAAAATTGGGGTTGAGGGGAGCACTTTTTGTTCATTAATGTACATTTTTCTCACTGGAATTTCTGATGCTTAGATTTGTTGCAAGAACACATTGTCCTTCCTCAAGTTCTAGGTAACGGTTCATTGTCTCTAAGGAAAAATGATACTATAAACTTTCTCCAGCTGTTAATCAAAATTGAGATAATGAACTAAAGGAACACAAAGAATATTAGTATTTGAGAGGAAAGCTAGAGATAAATGGAATACTTTTTGAAGTCATCTTTTCAAGGAGTAAAATTAAACAATTTCTGCAGGGAACAAAGATCCAAACTGCTCATAATAATTGCTCTAACTCATTGATGAGTATCTAAATGTTTTGTTTTCCTATCTTAAGTGACACTAAATGAAAACAAACCAAGGCCAACATAGGGCAGCAATGATAGCCTTTGCACTTGCTACGTAGTACAAGAATGTAATGCAGCTTCCTGTTTCATTGTAGCTGAAGTACAGAGTGAATTACAGCAGAATCATAATATATGCTGTCATTCTGTATGCTCTTGATCATGTGTAAGTGATTCTCTGACATGCAACTACACTGCAGAATAAGGTACCTGGGAAACAGGTAAGACAAAAATAGGTACTACAATCTATCACAAATTGAAGCATTTCTTTATACAGACTCCTGAGGGTTTCTAAGAATTCATTGTTTTTTAGCACAACTATCTCCTCTAGGGGCAAAGAAAGCAGTTGAGTGGAATAGGCTTTGTCCACACAGCCAAAAAAACCACTGAATTAAGCTGTCTAGCAGGTCTCTTCTCTAGAAAGTCTACAGTACTGCAGTAATTGCTGTCAGACAGAGAAAATAAGAGTTTTAATTTAGCTCCTTGCCTTCCCTTTAATTCATGAAACCTTCACTGTGAACCTAAGTTATCTATTCTATATCGTTTTTTTCACCGTCCCTGGCACTGTTCAAGAAGCGTCTAGATGAGGAGTTAAGGGATATGATTTAGTAGCTTAGTGGGTAGTGACGGTGATAGGAGGACGGTTGGACTAGATGATCTTGTAGGTCCTTTCCAACCTAGTGTTTCTATGTTTCTATGTTTTTGCATGTGCCTTGCAAGAGATCTTCTAAAACAAAGAGAGACTTGCAGATATACTCTAGTAATACAGAAGGAACTTAAGGCCATTGTTTTCTCCTGCGTGGCTTTCATGTCACAGGACATTAAAAAGAGTGTCTTGTGAGGGCTTTGAAATCTGTACTATAAAAATTTTTGTCAGGATAAAAAGATCATGTTGGTAATATCTCACAAGGAGGAAAATACATATCAGATGATATGTAGCTCTCTTATGTTTTCACTGAAGATGACTTTTCTGAAGCATTCAGTTGTACTACAGGCCAGTTAGGTTTCAACCAATTTATCATAACTACTAGATATTGGTAAATGGTGGTATGACAGTTAGATCTCAAATCTCAAAAACTTGCTGTCTTGGATTGGCTAAACGAAAGATAGAAAACACAGCACTCTATATAATTATACTTCAATGACCACAAAACATTTACAGTTTTAGAATTAAAAACAGCCCCACGGCAATACAAAGTTTATTAACCCTTTATTTCTGCACTCAACATATGGTTGTTGTTTTGCCTTTTTTTTTTTTTTTTTTTTAAATTAACTTCTTAACTTTTTACCAGAATAAGTAACACACCTTGCTTGTGATGTCAAGGATTTTTGCAACTAAACACCTTCAGCTGTACTTTCAAACATTTCTGATTACAAGACGCATTCAACTATCCTAACAACGTTTCCTACAGCCATATCTGTTTATTGCTTCATGCTATTTTCAAAGCCCAAAACCATGATTTAAGTCTTCCTTCATGTTTCCAACATTGTCTTTGCCTACTTAATCCCTTCTGCAAAAGGAGCGGTATTTCCACTTTAAAAAAAGTCTTACTTGAAAAATAGTTTATTGAAGTCTTCAATCATATCCTACCTTTCCTTCATCCATTGGATTGTCACTAATGTGGACAATAGGTCCTGGGTGAGATTTGGATGACCTGAAAAACAAATAAATCCAATCAAAAAAACAAATAGTTGGAAAAAAAAAAAAGCCATGCCCGAAATTGCATCTCATAAGATGATTACAAGCAATATAAAAAACCCCTATATTTATATTCTCTCATACTAAAAAATCAAGACTACCTAACATATTGATTAATCTTAAAACCCTCCTGAAGTTGAGCATGGAAAACACAGTATAAAAAAAAAAAAAAAAAAAATCAGTAGTCTTTCATACAATACCTACTTGAGATACCACTTTTCTTCAAAAAGCTAAAATACAGCAGACTTCCATCTTGTTGTATTTCTGCATACGCACAGGATATTATCTGAATGCAATAATTAACTCCAAAAACAAGAGCTGCTACAGGCACAGCCAAGCCCCTGTTATTATTTCCATAAAGCTTTGCTCCCTTTAATTGCACGTTATCTAGAATGCTATATTTTGCTATCTTCCCTCTTCCACTTGCACATTTGTGGACAGGAGGATATGATACGCTTTCTAAACCATTAATTCTTCACTGAAGAAAAATAAAAATAAGAATTAAAGTCACTATTTCTTAAAAATTATATTATTTATATACTGTCAAAGATGGGCATTAAAAAAAGCAGAGTTAGGATTTTATGTTGACTTATTGCAACTAAAGAATTGCTATCTTGATATTAAAGTAGATCGACTAATGAAGAGCCTTGTGTTTTGTCAACAGCCTCTGGCAAATGGTGGACCTCATATATTTTGAAGATAGATATAGCATTCTGGGAACAGCAGCATTCAGGTATATATTCTCACCCACAAAACACTGCATACATAAATCTAGTAAAAAAGGAAGGAGGAATAGGAGGAATCAAAAATTCCTGTAAAAAAATTTGTGCTTGGATTAGGCTTATTTAAATTTACATTTCAACAAGTAATGCATCAGCCCTGTCACCATACACATCTTCATGCTCTGGAAAATATTTTATAAGGATTACTGAAGACAATTATTCCTGAAGGCATGATGTTGCACAGAGTTCTGGGCATCACAGCCTTAAGTCCAATCAGAATTGTTTTTGACAAGTAACAAAACAAGTCCAACTACAGATGGACTTAAACTCCCCAAACTGTAGAAATTGACTTGCAGGCCCAAATACAAGCCACATTGTACTTCAACATACATAGTTTTTTCCTAATCCTTCCACGACCACAGATTTTTTTATCTATTAATGATAATAGCATTATAGGCTTAATGTTTAAGATAACATTTACACTTTTATGAGAATAGAAGTTAATTACATACCTATGCATTTTGCCTAGATATTTGGTGTAGTGAGACTAATATCAAGCAAGAATGTCATTTCTGTATCCGATATTAATAACATCTGGGACACTTCTGTTCCCTCCCCTCAATAGACAACACTCAAACTCACAGTTCAATGGCTTTATTCCACATGATGACGTAGCCTGAGAGGGTAAATGATTCCACATTGACAATGTGAATGTTTCCTCTTTCGGTGCCCACATATAGCCATTTACTTTGGAAAGGCAGATGACAAAATGTTATCCTGAAACGAATGTCATCAGAAAAAGAATTAAAGAATAGTCTTTCGTAAGTCCTGCATTCCCAGAAGCCAGAAAAAATGCAGCTAACAAGTTACAGATAGAGAAAAATAGCAAAGTTCATGATGAAAGTAGGACATTCAGAGACAATGTAAAATGAAATATAAACGAAATTATTCTAAGACTATTAAGTCATTCAGATAAAAATCACACAGCCACCTTTGAAAATTATCACATTGAATGTTCTTCCTCAAGATTGCTGCCATTTTGAACTTAAAATACAATACTCCTTTGTTATAATCTATAAATCTCCCTTCAGAATCCATCTAACTTCAAGTTTTGAAGAACAAAGGAGTTTTAGACTTAACCTGCTACAGTTCAAGATGGTTTTGAGAGAGAAAACAGAGAAAATATAACCCAGTAAATGTAAGTTTACACATAAGCCAAGGCATTCACCAAATTACAAACCTAAAAAAACACCCAAAATTATAAAAGCTAGTTAAAAAGTACTTTAAAGTTGGTGATACCATTTTACTTAAACCATATTTTAATTTTCTACCTTGAAGTTCTCTCTCCTGTTGCTAGAAGAAAATAGCTGAACAAAACCCCAATGCTAAATGCTGTCTTATACCAGCAGCCTCTGGAGTTGTTTATTTTTTACTTGTTGTCAAAACTGATATAGTAATAATGTCTGGGAAGGAACTGTAGCTTCTAAAGTATTTGAGTTTTCTATACAGCAGAAATATAGAAGTCTAAAAAATTTCTAGAAGATGTTTTAGAACTTAAAAGTTTCATCTGCCAAGGCCCAATATGGAAAAACTCGACAAACCACTTCCACTGTAACACTAGTTTTTAGAAATGTTTCAATGATAAGGTAAAATAATTATTAAATGGAAATTTATTCTGTCTGCTCTAATCCTTAGCTTTACAGATTTGTTCTTATTTTCTCCCAGTTGGACTCCCTTCTTGCCAAATGCATGCATCATTTCACAAGCCTGTTAATAATTATTTATGCAAAGTACAGCTTTAGATCCTTTGCATTAGATGTTCTATATACACATTTTACTTCAGCACAAAAACAAATGCTAAAAGCAGCAATGAAAAAGCCACTAATAGTTGAAAAGACATTAATTTGTATTACAGATTTCAAAAGTTAAGGCTTCTCTTGCAATACTACACAAAGCAAAAGTGTATTACTTAACTTTTTACATCATTAACTTATTTTCATTTAGGAAATGCTGTTTGCTTAGGCAAAACTTTGATTTATCAATTTTCCAACTTTCTTGATTTCTTGTGCTTTAATATTTAACCACAAAGATTGCACTAATAATTTACATCGACAGTATATTTTAATAGACAGTATCCTTCC
>WBMW01005007.1:1148044-1185568 GCA_013396635.1 Penelope pileata
TATTACTGCCTACAAGCAGATCATGGGGTAGAGAGGCAGAGTGAGGCATGAGGTGAAAGAAGCTCTCAGCACTCTGCAATGCTATAGATTCTTTGTGCCAGGACTTCATCTGCCAGAAGAAGCTGGCAGCCACATCAGCTGGATCTAAAATTGTGATCTAGGAGCCAGAAAGAATATTCAGGAGTAGGGTCACGGCTATATCTGTATTGATCTGTGAGTTAATATTGTCACCTACAGTTGCCCAACACTTTCATTAAAAAAAACTAATCTATTTTGTGTCATTTAAAGGTGGACAAAAAAGTAAGTTGAGGCTGCAACTTTGATTACTGTAGCAAAAGCGCAACACCTGAAAGAAAAGTGTTCAACTCCTCAATATTCTTGATGCCTTTCTGGAATAGTTCTGCATTATGCAGCCGTATTCAATTTACTGTCTTCTCTGTGCAGCAGAGATTAATTTTGTCAACAGTCAGTAAGCAGTGAAATGCTTCCACACCAAGAGCAAATTGTATTTAATCAAGCAGCTTTACAAAACATTTTACAAAATCTCAAAGTCAGGAGGTTGGCAAGACTCGAGAATTGTAAGTATAGGTACACATGAAGCAGTATTCCCAACCTTATCCTTCAAAGTGTGCTTTTACCAGTCTTCTATAATCAGAAACAGTCTTGTATGATGTCTATATAATTATAAAATATTCCCTTAGAACTTTCATGGTCCACAAAACTGATGACAAGCGAAAGCCAAAAGGAATTCATCATGCTCATCCCGCCATGACAAAAGAATCACTCTTTCACCTCAAAAGTAATAAATGTTACTCCATTTGCAAATATGTTTATGTGCTGTTTCTTTATTTTCTTTCTGGGAAAAAAAAGTAAACCTTTCAATTTTCAGAAATTCTATTATATTTTCATCTACCTAAATTGATTAATTTCAGATAACAGCATTTACTTTCAATTTAGAGAACAACATTTTCAACATTACAATCGACGTACTGAGTGTCTTTTCAGTGATTGAGGCCTCACCTAAGACACGAGGTAGCTTTTAAACAACGTTGGAGATTTTATAGCCCCCTTAAAAAATGAGATTCATTGAAGCTACGAACCTCTAACCAGTGAGATCATACTAGCATGCCAACACACAACATCACATTCAGTGACCTAGCTTCCTACATTTAAAATTGGAGTTGGGATTAAAAGAGGTCCAAACTCGTCTGGGGGTGCAAAAACAAGTCTCAAGGTCTTCTTGGTACTTAGGCAGCTCCTTCCTAGCCAAGGACAGCAAAATTTTTTTCTTAAGAATGCAAACTTCCCTTCAGATACCTATTTTTCTGTCACAAGATTAGAAAAACGTACTCTGTTGCTTAAATACCCACAGAAGTAGAAACTGCCACACTATGTCCTACCCATTTCCAACATTCAAGCATTCTTACCCTTCTCTCCCTACCCAAAGAAACACAAACAATGGTTGGACAGTGATTGAAAGCTCTACAGATAGACTGAACCCAAGCAAAGTTTCTTCCCAAGCCTTTCTTGCACACTAATCCCAGCTGCCTGATAACAATCAGTAAAGAGCAGAGTACCATAAATTTTCATTACTGTATTAAATCATTCTGACCAAAACACCAGGAAAGAGGCAACCATAAAAAAAAAAAAAAAAAATAGACCTGTTTGGTGCATGTAAAGAGACACCGTAAGTGGGAATGTGTAAGCAAATGAAGACAGAATGCAGGCTTCCACAGGCAGTTCTTCCACAACACAACAAATTCATCATGTTATCTCCTAAGGAATTTCAATTACCTCATTAAGTATAGTACATTTTGTGTACTTCTGTCATAATGCAAGTATTGTGCATGCTGCTTTATTCCAAATATTGTTTCTCAATCCCAGTGCAAATTAAAAAATCCCTTTATAGAAGAAAGCAATGTTTTAAAGATTTTTTTTTAATCTGAAATTTACAATGATTTAATATATACTAAAGTCAACTGCTAAAATGAGGAACTGTTAAGCGACCCCAAAACAGTCAGTGTAGTTCTAAATTCTATGGTGGCTGTACTTTTCCAAAAGCACAAATTCTTCCTCCTCACTGCACACACATGCACAAAGCCAAGAAAAAGCTTACCTGTGAAATACAACTGTCAGTTTGACCAACAGTTCTTAGGAAAACAATTATATAGAAAGCCCAGTGTTATGCTAGCAGTGGAAAATATTGATAAAAGAAAAACTAACCTTCACAAAATATTTCTTGTTTTTACTGTAATTAAAATATAATTTGTGCTATTGCTTATGGGATAGTATTAGCAATGACAGGAGTCTTTAAGCAGCCATTTGGAAATCTACTGAAGATTTTCTCTTTCTTAACTGCAGACTATGTCTTCTCTAATAATCTCTTGAAATTAGTTAAGAAAAATCTTGATTGCAGTTGTGTCACAACATATATCAAAATAGTAATTATAGCAAATGATAGTATTCCCTAGTGGAATTTAATTATAGAAAACTCAAAGAATGTATTTTATTACATTAATATGTAAACAGCCTAATTCTTCCACTTAAGGGAAATCCTAAGTGAAAAAGACAGGCTGTTATCTTGAGTGCATTATTATGACAACAAACATCCTTCTAAATTAATCTTTACCTTTCCTTAGTCTGCTGCATTATGAAGTATTGCGTTCTTCAGAATTTTCCACTGCTTTAACAAAGCACAGTGACAGATACTTTGATGAATGACAAACACTGATAACAGGTTTTATTTTTAAGTCACTAAAACTATTTCTAGAACATCAGACTATCATTATAGGTCTGTAGTTACTGTAGTTACATTAGCTGCTCAAAACATTAGTGTATAAGGAAAATAGAATTCTTCTAAGAACAGTGACAACCTGCCAAAGCTGTCTTCTGCATACCTCTCTCTCCAAGCTTTCATACATAGGATAGTGACCATATAAAATTCCAAAATTTAGAAGTCTTATGTTAGACTAGATCTCACATCCACAGTCCCCATGTTAAGTCTTCAGTGGGCACAAAGTCAAAAGCCAGCATCAGAATGACATTCTAATGGAATCAAGCAGAGGCTGTGATTTTCCCACACTGCTGGAAATGGGCTACTTCCAGATTATTGATAACAGCAATAACCTTAAAAATACATACCTATATGGAGGGGGAAAATAAAAAAGGCTTGAAGGGGCAGGAGACACAGGCAGAGGAATAATTCTTCAATGCTTCCCAAAATTGTCCCTGAAAAGACCGTGTAGATGAAGGCAGTATATCATACAAACTGGACCTACTACTTCATCTACATCCCACAACAGCACTCTAAATGATGCTTCTCCAAATCTGATCACTCGAAGAGCTGCCTCTGAAGGCACTGAGAAGAACCTATATTCAATATTTGAGTTCTGGCATACATTAGTGGTATCAAAATGTGGTATTGGGGAAGCAAGAGCTGAGAACAGAAATAAAATGGGACACTGCCATCACTGATGTGATCAATATTAGGGCCATTTAAGCATTCTTCCAGTTTCTAGATTGTCATAGGTTTTGTTGTGATGTTTTTGTTTTTTGTTGGTCATTATGGGGCTTACAGCACTGCAAAAATCATCAGTGTTCAGGGAAAACAGCCAACAAAACAGCAGAGGCAAGTTTTAGAACTGTTTCATAGAAACCTGAAGTCCCAGGGTAGTAGGACTCAGCACTTCAGTTCTGTCTCAATACCAAATGCAGCAGTAGAAAACAGGCAGTTGTAGCTCCATCAGCTACACCTAGGTGTGGGACTCAAGAGTGCATCGTAGGGCCTCAAGAAAAGAAATTCACAAAGGAATCCGATCTTGCATGAATGAAACACTCATTTCTACAGCAAATCAAGACTACTAAAAAGTTTTTTTTTCCTCTCGCTAACTTCTTGAAACAAGACAGAACTCCTAAATATGCCATCTTGTGAATCTCCATTGACAAACATTTTTAAGCCCAATGGGTGAAAAATAAGGTATTATATGAAATTGTAAAGGCAAAAACCACCAGGTTATTTCCTTTTGATCTTGGAAAATAAGCCAGTTTTCAAAAAAGAGTGAAAAACATAGCTATGTGTCATATGTTAAATGTGTACTTAGTATATTATTGACTCTGCAAAGACTAAACATCTAACTTCTCAGTTTTGTTTGGATATGTGTCTGTTCTTTGTGTTATTTATACTATGGTTCTACCCAAAACATATACAGCAAGGTGGGGAAAAAAAAACCCCAAATAGAGGCTGGAAGTGAAACAGTGGTATTAGTACACAGAAAAGGGAAAAAAACAAAGTCTATCATCACCTGCTCTCAAAGGCAAAAAATATCCTGTATGTCCTTCTGCTATCCACAAAGTGGCAGAATTGGCCAGTTTATAAATTCAGTGAGGTGGAAGGAGGAATAAATCCTTTCAACAAATGCCTGCTAATGTGTGGTGTAGGTACAGATTCACAGTATCTAACAAGGTGAGGTATGTGTTAGTTGTGGGAGGCAAATGGAGGTGGGGAACCTCTTTTCGGTGGTCAGTGGGGACAGGACAAGGGCCAATGGCCTTAAGCTGGAGCACAGGAAGTTCCGCACCAACATGCGGAAGAACTTCTTCACGGTGCGGGTGACGGAGCACTGGAACAGGCTGCCCAGGGAGGTTGTGGAGTCTCCTTCCCTGGAGATATTCAAGACCCGCCTGGACGCCTACCTGTGCAACCTGCAGTAGGGAACCTGCTCTGGCAGGGGGGTTGGACTCGATGATCTCTGGAGGTCCCTTCCAACCCCTGCAATTCTGTGATTCTGTATGCATCACAAAAGTCAGAAATGCTACGTGCTAGTAAAAAGTAAATACAAGGGGGAATTTCTCCAAACACACTGCAGAGTTTGTGTTTTAAATACAATGCTAAAGTTACTGTTGATGACAGGGTATAAAACTAACAATACTTAAAACAATTTTGTAACTCCAAATTGTGCAGTTGAATGCTGAGGAAGACTATTCAAATCCCACAGCACAAAAGTTGACATATTAAACAATTAAACTGTTATCACTGCAGTCAGTGATCAATATGCAAAGCATCAGTACACCAAACACTTGGTTCTATTTTTATGCTATGATTCTCATTCTTGTCTTTACGCTATGCCACAGAGCAAGTAAAACATTCCTCTTGGCATTGAGACACAGAACCACAAGCAGCTTGGGAAAGAAGCAAGTCAAATCACAAAACAAGGTTTTCATATTCTGCATCAAGCTGAGGTATTTTCAAGTTCATACAGGTGACAAAAACTGCATTGTCATTCACTGAAAAAAATCTTAGCAATGCACAAAGTAAGCAAGTTCACACTCTGAATTGTATACTTGGCAAAGAGGTACTAAGACAGTAACTTGCAGGATAAGTCACACAAGCACAAACCCCCAGGTAAGCATCATTTTGCATTCTTTCCTGGCCCCTACACAGTGCTTCTCTTCCTCCTTTCAAGAAGCAGTGGCCAAGCTCATCATTACATTGGTTTAATATCTTCTAACTTCTGTTTAGTAACTAGAACACAGAGCAGCTGCAAAACCCACACAAATGTGACAAGAACAAAAGGCTAGAAAACTTGCAAAACTAGCTTGTTTTGTACTGTGCTTCTGACATCTGCCATTTATTTCAACAGATTTGTTATACATTAACACGTTCACCAGTCACCAGGTCAAAAAAGGCTTGTTTCAAATTATTCACTGTCACTGGTACAATAGGCAGTAAACAGCTATGTATCTATTAAACAATCAAATTCTTACCTACGGATACATTTACAGATTCTACAAAAAGCATCAACTTTAAAGGACTCTTGGCCACTATAAAGAAACATTTTGTCAAATCTGAGAAGCTGCAATGAAGACATTTTCCACTGCTAAGATAACATTCATGTAGAATTAAAAAGAAAAAGCAACTTTCTTACCACTCTCTGTTTTTATGAGTAGGAAAGCAGGAATCCAGAACACTTCCCAGTCATATACTAGAGGCTGCATTCTTAATTACTTTGCAGGCAATTTAGTACTCAAAACCTTTTTTTTTTTTTTTTGATGTACCAAAAGTAATTAACATGACACAAGAATTTATAAACATGCTATGTCCATTTTCATTTTCTTGTTTGTCATATTCAAAACAGGCCTGAAAGAGAGCTAGCCAAACTACATCAACAACAGGTGAGACAAATACAGGTTCTGGAAACTACATTGTTAAGCACTGGGCAGTCATTCATGTATATGGCTAAAAGCAGGGAATTAACCAAACTAGTAAAAGGCTGTACCAGCAGAATACAGAGTTCATTAATGCAACATAATTCTGCCTCCCCTCCTCAAAAAAAAACAGGTTCACAAAGAGGTTTCAAATTATATATTTTAAGCTGGCTAGTGTGAATTGTTTCTGTTAGCTTTCTATGCTACAAACAACTTTATAGTTCACATCAGAGTTCAGCATGTAAGGACTGGATTTGAAAACAAAATTTGGAGAAAAATTGCCCCTTGACATATTGAGTTCAACTCAATAACTCAACTTAAGTAGAATACAAATATTGCTTTTCTTCTATGTCAACACAGTTCCAAGTACTTCCAATTGGGTACATAATTAAAATCTTGCATGTAGAGTTCTAGAGAAATTACTGATAAAACTGAAGTAATTGCTTCAGTCCTTCAGTAAAATTTGACTTTGTTTCTTCTCCAAGGACATTTTTCCAGTTTGTTCATTTATTTATTTTCTTTTATCTAAACTAATTTCCAAGATGCTGAAAATCCCTACGAAGTACAAGCTGGCAAATTGAAGCACCATTAGAGAACACACTACTACAAGGCTCAGTTTCAGTATTTAATATTTCAATAATTAATGTTTGATAAGTTAGTTATCCTTATGAGAAAATCTTAACGGCAAATCATAAGTTATTTAAAAGACTTTATTAATTAGGTACCTAACATCTTTTCACTTGCTAATTGAGAGTGTTCAGTTTTATTCATGAACACTCATCTCATTCAAGCTAGTAGTTAACGCACAATGTAACACTGACCCACACAAAGTCAAATTCACATAACATCAAACCTATTAGGAGTAGTAACACTAACAGCTCTGTCATCAAAAACAGCTAAATAGAATTATTCAGCAATGAGCCTGGCAATTACTTTGAATTTAAGAGAACAGTACTTGTAATGAGATCACGCTTTATTTTATAAAGCTTTATGTTATATATTAGTCAAAAGAAAACTATCTGAAAACACAGGTGACAGTTATCCAGCACGACTTAAATGGCTGTGGCCATGTATGGCTCTGGGATCTTAACTGTTCTGGCTACTTCTGTAAGTTATGATGACAGACACTTTAAGATTAGAATTACTACAAGAATAAACCCTTGTCTCAGAAACTTAACTTTCTCCACTCTTGAGAATTATGGTGCTCCTACCACATATTTTAGCAAGAAACAGCTTTTCATGGAAAATCAGTATTCTGCCTCAAATTATTGAGTTGTACTACCACTGAAGTGATGTGAGTTAACTAGACTCCTTCCCTGACCCTTTTTCCGGTGAAAACACACACAGTTCAACTCCCTGTGACTGGTTTTGCTACTGAGAACATCACATTTCACAGAACCACAGTACTGTTAAGGTTGAAAGGGACCTCTGGAGGTCATCTAGTCCCATTCCCCTGCTCAAGCAAGGCCACCTATAGCAGGGTACTCAGGACCACATCCAGGTGGCTTTTGAAGACCTCCAAGCAGGGACACTCCACAATCTCTCTGGGCAATTTTTGCCAGTGCTCCATTACCCTCACAGTAAAGAAGTTTTTTTTCTTTTTCAGTCAGAACTTCCTGTGTTTCAGTTTGTGTCTGCTCATCTTAACAGCCTGTAACTCAAGCTCAATGTATGTCCAGTTCCAATTGTTTAGTAATTTATTGGACTGCATCGATAAATCTCATCTTTCATTTTCACATTGTGATAGTAACATGCAAAGCAATAATAATCCAATCCCTACCGTTCCCGGTTAAATTTGAGTGAATGAAGTATAGCAGGTCTCTTCTGACGTAAGTTCCACAGGTGTAAGGTATCATCAGCCAAGGCACTCACAAGCGCTCCCTATTAAATATAAAATTTTACACAGTTTATTTCTAGAACTCTAGAATTAGTATTAACAACATAATAGAGGAAATACTGCATATTTGCTACTAATATTAAAATACAAGCATGCATTTCAGCATCATAGAACAGATAAGTTTCAAGCAGTAGTAATTCAGCTTGCTCACATTTGGTTCAGTGCTATACTGAGGGGTAATGGGGAAGAAACTACTTCTGACGTGCACACAAGTTCCCTCATGCACACATCTGCAGAGAAATAAAGCAATGAATTCAGCAGCTAATATCTATATGCTGACAAATTTAGTGTTATTTGACTTCAGCATTCCTCCAAGGGAGGAGTCCCTCTAGAAATCTGGTCCTAGCTACATCAAGAACAGCATTGCCATCAGGTCTAGGCTGTAATATCTCTAGAAATAAACATATGAACATACTGAGGGTTCAGATTAGAGATCTTTGCTCAGCTCATGTCTAAAACAACAGCTATCAAAGTGAAATTAACAACTCACTGAAACTGTTAGTACCGTTAAAAAGTGTATTTTACTACTTCAAGGGATGACTTGCAACATTCAGTGACATGAATAAATATCCTTAGCAAAAAAGTTCCTGCTTGTAGCAAGAGCACTCTAGAGAGGAAGTCATTTTCAGCAGTTAGTCAAGCAATTTCTATGGTTAGAGAAAAGTTACCTTGTTATTACTGTTCAACACAAGTGATTCTTAGCATGAATGGTATCTGTATGTTTGCTTAATGAGAGATTGAATAACGCACTCTACCTTCTCTAAATTAGGGAATATGGACATCGTTTTACTAACCTCATTAATCAGGAACTGAAGCTGGATTACTGCAGCTCCACTGTCATGCTGGCAGTAACATTCAACTCCTGGCCGACCAAAGCTGGAATTGGTACCGTTAAGGAATAATTGTTTTATGCAATGTAGGAGAAAGAAAAACATTGTCAACATCACTATTACCATGTTCAAACAGGCAAACGTCCTGCTTCTAGCTAGTGCACTCATAATATTTAACCACACAGATCTTAATGATCAACAAAACAAAATCTATTTATAAACAACAGAGTAACATAAAGGAGTTGAAAGGCTCATTTTATTTATCCCCATGGAATGAGAAAATTACGTATAACGGCTGAGCTTTTATTTAAAGGATTCTTTGTCAATAAGAACACAATGGAGAATGATAATGCAGTAATTTTAGCAGTGTTAAATATCAGGAGTAGTATAAAAGAAAGTTAAAAAAACATAGCCAAATGACTGAATTTTTCAAGTGCAGATTTCTCTCCCTTTAAGATGCTACTTACAGATGAAAGAAGAGCTGAATACTGCAAGGCATATTAAAAGAAAATATGCTATGACAGAGATAAAAAAGATCAATAGCCAAAATATGGAGGAGTCAACAGTAAATTATGTATAATGTAAATTTCCAGGATCTCTGTATCAAGATTTCCTGGATTCACATCAACTATGAGATAACAAAAGTGTGCTCATTTTCCCTCCTACACATAAACCAGACCTCTACTTTTATCAAATAGAAGTAACAACACAGATTCTTTCCAATCTCCATATCTGATTTATTTGTTGCAAAGACTTGATTTTCAGTTTGGTTATAGTCTTTCACCTGACACAAAATTAAGGCAATTCTCCAACCTCTAGGTGAGGGAGCAGAAATAGCTTAAGTCCAAATGAATTATGTAAAACAATCAGCACGTTACCATTATAGTACAAACTGTTTCTGGAGAATAATTCCCCAAAGAGCTCAGCATCTACTGTTTTATGCAAGCATCTTGGGAAGAGCAGAAACCATTTCAAAGATATATGCAAACCAAGGAAAATATATAATTTCCTTCGTAAGTATACACCAGAAATTAACAAATCCTTACAATTCTCATGCATTCTTCAAGTCTTCTGTTTACTGAGAAATTGTTGATCAAAGTGGATACAAACACTCTTAAAAAAGGTATTTGTTAGGTATTTCATTTATATATATATATATACACACGTATATACACATATCTAGTGTGATGCATCTATAGACAGATGCATTCACACTAGAGAAGGTGGAAAAGCAAAAGTGGCTATTAATTTACATGCAAATTCAAATTTGGACGGATCTCCACCTCGGTGTCTAAGCAGTGAGACGAAACGCAAGCAGACTGCAGTGGGAACAAGTCCTCTTCAACATACCTCAGTATTTTACATTTTCAACTTCAACCACTTTCTTCTCCTACCCTAGTGAACCTGTGTAACATCCAGCCAAGTGATGAGAGATATACTAAACAGATGTTGAATTATCCAGTAAACTTAATTCCAGTTTTCTTCCCTGAATAGAAGTAGTAATTTAATTTTGTTCTGGAGTGGAAAGCCTTAAAAAGCCAGCTTGCATCACCTGTTTTTCCCTGTATATTTTTCATTCTTATCAATATAGTACCTGTACAAAGAAGTCATCTGCATTCCTCTGCACTTAAAAATAAATTTAAAAAGCTTAAAATCCACACTTCTCCTCCCGAAAAGGATACCTACCCGCATAAACTCAGAACACTTCTAACACAGTAGCAGTGCTTCTACAAATTGCCTGACTGAAAAAAAGAAAAAAATCCCCACAAGGAAGAACAGAATTCCCAGACTCTATTTACTTCAGCCTTACTCATGCTTCTGCATTCACTTAAATTGACAACTACTTGCAGAAATAGACAAGCAATTTCTGAAGGTAAAATTCAGATGTTTACAGGAACTGAATTTTAAGACTTGTCAATTATTTATTTGCACTGACACCGTTTTCTAACAAAAGATTTCCCAAGCACCTCCTCTGAAATCAGCTTCCAACTTAAATATGTAACAGTTGTTCTTTCACCACCCACAATTTATTTAGAATTGAGACTTCATAGCTACCTTGCCTCAAAACAACAGAAGTATGACCCAGAAAAACACACAGAAACCCAGAGATTCCTTGAGTTACTCCTGCCTTCACAAATTCTATCCTTCAAATGTTGGCTTCAAGAACTTTCTGCTGCAAGTATTTCTAGGAGCACTGCTACTAGTGAATACAAATTTAAATATTTTAAGAATATTTGAACTTTTGACCAAAAATCCTTTAGCAATTTCCAGGACATCTGAACCAGTTTCCTCTCCAGAAGTCAATACATTCATACATTATGAGAAAATTCACATACATTTAAAAATACAGAGGAAGTTTCTGCTTTTTGACAAGGTAATGGAAGCCTTGTATACAGATTCGAAAACAGTTTGATCTTTCATCCTGCTTATGGTTACAAAAATAACAGAATAAAAACAGTCCCTGCAGCTAGTCCATTTAGTTCTTTTAAGCAAGGCTTACATTGCCTTCAATTTTCACCAGGTAGCTAAAATTATTTTTCTAACCTCAAATTGGTATCATTCTCCTCACCATCTCTAATCTTCTTTTCTAAAGCAATGCAAGGTCTCCCGGTTTTCTTCCGGAGTATATTGAGTTGAAAAAGGACATCACTTCAATATTGACTGTAGAAGGAGAATAGAGAAGTTCAGTTGGAAGCGACCTTCAGAGATTGAGTCCTGACCACTTCAGTGCTAAGCAGCAGTTAAAACATATTCCTGAGGGCGTTATGCAAACGCTTGCAATAACATGTGCCTGCTTCAATACTCTTTCCATGTTAAGCATTTCTCAACCACACAAAACATGCAGCATTCAAGGGAATGCAGGCTGTCCCATTCCTCTGTAGCTGTGCGTGCGTGCTCAAGGCAAGAGAGCTCACTGTACTAAGCAGTGATTGTCTACCACACAGCAGTCCCTGAAACAGGCAAAGATTATAATGGATAATGACAAGATGAGCAAAGTATTTTCATTCTGTAGACAGGAAAAAATCTCTGCCAAAGACCTAGGCTTGTTCTAGAGGAAATAGTCTGCTCTGAGCAGGTATTTTTCTTTTTTCTTTTTTTAAATTGAATACCAAGCCTTTCTCCTTCACTTCCATTCATTTCTTCCAACTTTTCCTGTTTTGTCTCTTATTCCAAATACAAACAAATAAATTTAAGAGATTCTCAGCTGTGGTTAGGACCATCACTTCTGTGCTCCCCTAATGCCATTAGGAAATTAACACTAGCAAATATCAGCATTTCTGTTTCCAGTGCATGCTTTATGGAAAAGCAAGCAAAAGACAAAAGCCATGGCTGAGAGAAGCAAGCAATAAGGTGCTCATGTCCTAACATCAGTGTCCATTTTCCAAACTGCGAGAAGCACAGGTCATACATTAGAAAAGCACAGGACCACACAAATGTAATGCTACATAATGATACCAACTTAACTTCAATTTGTGGCAAGAGTTCCAAAACATGTTTCAGAGCTACACTTGCACATTTCTTTTTTTTTTTTTTTTAAATTTTTTTTTTGTCTTTTATCCAGATGAAACTAAAGCATTTCAGTTTATTATGTGCTTTAATGCTGCAAAATATTCTGTTTAAAAAAGCCTTATTATTTATAGCTTATCTGTGTAAGAACAAATCAGTGCCATCTGCCTAAACGGTAATATTTTTAAAATAAAAATGAATTCCAGATTATGAACAAAAGCCACAGAGGAGCAGTCCATTTATTCCTTTTATGTCTTTTCTTTTCCACCCCCAGTTCAACTGTACACAGGCCTAGGGAATATTGGAATGTTTCTTCATTTGTGGTTAACCCATCTGACATTGGAAACAGTCATTATCAATTCAATCCCTAGCATAAGTCAGTTATGAACAGAGAACCACATTTACAATATAAATTTCCTTTCAAACTATCCCCACCTTCATGTTATTACATTGCAATAAATTTTCAATAGTACAGCATAAGATACAGGCTATATTCCTGTATCAGATTCATCACCATTACAATAGCTTGGGATTTTCAAGACAAATACAAAGCCAACAGCATTTAAAATTCATTACCAGATACTTCTGTAAACACTGTGAGGTGTTATAGGTAGAGTTTTAGCACTTGGCAATACTGATGCAAAAAATAGATCTACTAGTGGAAGACACACACAACTGATCTGAACTACGTGCAGATCCCTTCCAATATTCCTGCACACACTAGTCTGTAGCACATAGCTCTAAAGTACTGCAGATTATGCCTGCATGTTTTACTACAGTCATTGCTATACAACGTGTTTTTCCACTTCATTTAATTAATCTCTCAATTATTTTTCTCCTGCACACACAATGTTGTATGTGCCTTGACTGTGGCCCCCACAAATTACCACAGCACAGACAAACGTGATGATGGTGAGATTGTCAAACTGCTCTAAGCATATGAGAACTACAAGTCAGTCTGGTATTACTCACTGCTGCCTAAGTGTTGACGCAATCCAACAACTCACAAAAAACAAATAGTTCATTTACGGTGCTCTAATTTGACGTACATTCCTGGTGATACCTCTAAGCAGCACAAGAGCAGCTTCAATTCATTCAACGTAACTGCTTGTCAATCCTACCTGTGCCTAGGTCAGTACTATTGCTTGCATACAGAAGTATGACCTCTCACTGAAACAACCCCAAAGAACAGTTCATCAATACACACAGCCACCCAGGAGAAGAGCAATTCAAGAAGCGGTCAAGTCAACACTGTCTACAAAACCAGCTTTGACCTTTCACACTCATTCAATACCAGCAAATAGAACAAAAAAAGTCAAAAAACATTGTTGGAAGAGTTTTAGACTTTGCACCAAGCCTAACATGGTAGTGCACCACCATTTCTCAAGAAAAACAGGATAATAGAATTTCTTTCTAGAACCTTAGGCCTGCACAGCATCTAGCTGTGTTCACACCTCTCAGTGAAGCAAGGTCTCTATTCTTCCCTATGTCTCGCTATTTATGCCTGAAAAAGTATAAAATATTCAGTAACATTTCACATTCAGTTTTCTATATATAAATGACAACATCAGGCGAGAAAAAACAAACAAGTATCTCTTTGTTATTTATGTAAACAGTGCTACAGTTTAAAATGCTCCTGAATCAGGAAAACAAACAGCAACACCTCTAAATGATGAAGCTCACTTTTACATACTCAGGATTGTTAAAACATGTACTCAGTTACAGCACTTCTTGCACATGTATATTTTGTTTTCTACGCATATTTCATTATTTTGAAAGAACAAAACAGGGCTCCAAAATTATTCATTTTTGTCTCCTGAATGTAGCAACAGCTATATTCTCTTTGCTCAACGAGCAAGCTGGGGGGAAGGATGCAAGACAGTACAACTTCATTAAGAAATTAAAGCATAGCAAAAATGCATTTTCTGAAAGGTATAGGTCTGCTTTCATAAATTTGAGGTCAGGTACAGCTCCAAAACAAAGCTGTAAGGCTTCTCCAATTTCTTCATCCAGCAGAACTTTAGTCGTAGTTCAACCTGCAGACTGATGAGATGTCCCCTTTCCTACGACCACCTACGTTGCCAAGGTAACAAGATGCTCTGAGGATGCAGCTTCAGCAGTAGATCGGAGAACTGATGCAGGATGTCCCTTCTGATCCAGTCAGTGTTCTCCTGACCCTCTCCCTCCTCATACCAAACTTCTTTGCATATGACAAAAGTGGCATTCACTCCAGAAGATGAGCTAAGGGACAGCTCTGATCGTTTATTTTGGCGCTATTGAGAACCCACTCAAGCTTTATTTAAACTTTACATTCCTGGGAGATGCTAAAGTAACTTCAAGTCAGTTGTTTTTGTCTAAGTAGCTTTTTCCTTAGCAGCTCCCTCAAAAATCTATCACACTAACAGAAACTAAAGAGAACTGTGGAGTAAAGAAAAGTGCCATAAAATAAAAACATCTCCACTGAAAATAAGAGGCATTTTTCTCAAAAAAAAAGAAAAAAAAAAAGAAAGAAAAAAGGAAGGATATACAGCCAAGATAAAACATTGTATCATATAAAGTATACCACGGGATTCACTAATCTGAAAAAGTAATCTTCTGTTAATGGGCAAGTCTTGTTTTCTTCAGTCTTAAAGCACAAAGCTTATATTGCTGCCTTCCAAAATCCAAGGAAGGATTGCATCATTGTGTATGACTTAGCAAAGCGCAAAAATACACAACATTACTAACTCTTCTGACACTCAAAAGAAGCTGAAGTTGTATTTGCCTACATTTTCCCCTCTCTCCTATCCAAGTGAAGCCACGCACCAGCTCTCCCCAAGTATTCATCCAGTGACAGCACGGGCTCCTTCCTTCTGCTCACTGCAGAGATGGGCTGCTCGCACCTTCCCACAGATTTCCCCAGCACAAACCAGAGCTTTAAGGTACAGGAGCTGCAGTCAAGAGCAAGCCCAAGAAAAGGCAGCAGGACACAGGACAAGTGTTCAGGCAATTCAGGCTACATTAGCTCACGCTTTCTTCCCGAAAAGAGCAGCCACACCTCACAGCCACCATCCTCTTAGGAAGTTGCATAGTTTACAGCTTTGTTATGAGTATGGCGCTGTCACCTATGTTTCAATACTAAGTACAATTAGCTTTAAAACTGAAATTAAAGTTTGCCAGGTGGAAATACTATCAAATTACCAGTAACCGCTTACTATGGGAATTATAGCTGGACAGTTGCAACGTATTCTCCTTCTGCCAACTAAGAACAAAGAGAGGGCAAGAAAACTGCCTTTAAGGAAACAAGATAAGGGAAAGGAAGATGACAGATACAGACAGCCAGATGACACTGATTGTAATGCCTGTGCATCAAATATAGCACTTGCTGAATTAGCTGATATCTACATACAGTTTGACCTGGTTATTTCGACAGAAGAAAAAGTCAACATTACACACAGTTTTTGGAAACCAACTCAAGCGTCCCTAGAGAGTAAAGAAATGCAACTCCCAGGAAATGAAAAAAATCTACATTCAAAATCTACATTCAGCTTCTTTCTGTTAGTTGTAAGGATGAAAATAAACGCAAGGCACCTCATGCAATAAGAGACGAGGATCTCAGTCCAGGAAGGTCAGCAAAAGGTTCTTCCAGAAGTCTTTCCTTCTCTTGAACCACCAAAGGAACGTAAGTTCCACACATTTATGGTCTCCAAAAAGACCATTTACATACTGACAAGACTGATAAATGCATTACATTTTTCTCAGTTCCTAGGAATCTTAATATTATACAAAGCTCAAGTATTTTTGAGAGCAACTGCATTGAGCATTCAGTGATTGTTCTAATATGGATGCTGAAGGCTAAGAAGCTGCATTCAGACAGCTTATGTCTGTCCAGAAAAGTATGAGGCACATTGCCAGGAAAACATTTGATACCATTTGATCTCAGGAGTTTTTACTGTTGAAGGAAGAGGGTGACAACACTCTGGGTGGTCCTGCTTGATCAGAGCGTTTTGACCAGAGGGCCTCCACAGGTCCTTGCAACCTCAACCATTCTGATTCTGTGAACATGTGTGGTATTTCTCACAGATGTCATATTAGCAGTAATTCCTGTAGCCTATTCAGCTGTTTGCTACTGCAGCTTCCACATAACTGGCGACTACACAAGCCCTTAGGATCAAGATTTCTCAGTTTCCACATCAATCATCGATAAGACCAGTTCCTGCATAAATGCAGATCATCTTCCCCAAGTATTCACCTTGTTCATTAAACAGCGCTCACCTCCTTAAAACCTCAAAAGCCAACCAACTCAGTGTCATCTGTTTTGAAAAACACTGAAGAACATAGATCTCTTGTTCATTTATTTATCCATACAGGCAGCTTCAGTAATTTTAAAGCGTAAAAACTTCTTAACTCATGTTAAGAAAAAACAATTATTGAGCTAGTCTGCATAGAAACTGATCAGCAATGGATATTGAACAGTTATATCAGATTTAACTTCTAGCAAAGAATAGATAAGAGTCAAAATACACCTTAAACTTCGAAGTTACTTATATAAACAGGGACAAATACAATATTTCCCAAACAGCTTTGAGAAGTACCAGTGAGTTTTCTGTAAAGACTGTATGTATTTTGTAGATTCTTCTCATAGCTGCCAGGTTACAGGATTTCCTTGATTTTACTCATTTTGTTTTCCCAGACAATGCCATCCAGGTCCTACTGCTCAAGCCTAAAAGCTATATTTCAACAGTAACAACACAAAAAAAGGAGATTAATCTGGCATCTTTTTTTTCCAAATGGGATGAGAGGGAGAAAGAATGGCAGAACACAAGGGGAGAGAGAATGAAATTGCATAATGGTTCCTTTGACTACACAAGATGCACTGAAATGGGCTGTAACTGCTAACTCACTGAAGTTTTTTTGGAAAGACTATATTCAGAAGAATAAAACTAGGAAGTAATTATATACTTTGAAAAACATTCATCAAAATTCAGAGGCAAAAATCTTTGTATTCTGTTGCATGCTTCCAAGTCCTACTCATCTGTCATCCACTTAAACTAGTTTAATTTTAATGTCAAATTTTAAAATGTTATTATAAATATCCTACCTTATCCATCCTTTTGGTAGCACACACTATATCACAATATTAATAATTAACCAGGCTTTTTCTTCTCATGCCCATAGCTTCTTGGCCACAATGGAAGGTGTGGCCATTTTATGCTCTTAGAGCTGAGCAATACTTGGGGGAAGAATGACTTCTTTCCCAGTGTCCAAATAGTTCATACAGACGTTGCCAACAGCAGCATTAACAAATGTTATGTGCTGAACTAGATGTTAAGTGAATTTTTATATACCTATTTAGTTTAACTTACAAAAGCATAAAGAACCTTATATTATCTAAGAAGGTCAATTTAGTGTTTTCAAATAAAATAGCCAAACCTTTCCCAGCCAATTAGTGTCAACTAATGCCAATTTCTGACTGCAAAGGTCCAGAATTGTCTCTTTTTCCCTACTTTTGGAGAGACAATGATCTAAGATACTTCTGTCAACTCTTTCCTGCTAAACTAATCTTTTTTCAGTTATTTTTAAGTCACAAAATATGGAATACTCATGGCAGAAGTCAAACTGTAATCAGTAACACTAACAATTCCATCTTAACTTCATTCAAATATAAGGCCATCCTTCAGTCGCTTCCTTTCAAATTAAGTGGTAGCTGAGTCCCACTATCACTTGTAGCTCATTAACCGTTTAAATATTTTGTTCCAGAGTAAGACCACAGATACTATTAAAATTTCCACAGTAACATAATTTCTTTCTAGTTTTGTCAATCACCAAAAGATGAAAAACAATCTTTTGCTGCTATCAAAGTAGTAGTGACAGTTTTATGGAACGTTAGTTCAACAAAAACCACAAACAAAAAACTACGGTACAATTCAAGCAATTCGGTAGATGGCACTCTTCCACCAAAATCAAGAAAGGAAACTGTGTCCTCATATAAACAAATTATTACCCTTTAGTTGCAATGATTATGTTTAATATGTAAAAATAGTACTTATTGGGATATTTCTTCATTTTTTTTGTACTTTTCATAGAGCTTAGAAAAATAAAAACAAGGTTTCATAGAGCTTGAAAAAATAAAATATTCAGGCATTTCTACATTTTGTCAAAATGTAATTCTATTTTGCTATTTTGTGCTGTTACACAATGTTCATTTCATACCACAAAAATTGCTGTATACCAATGTTACATAAAGTAACTTTTCATGGCTTGTGTCTACCAGAAAGCCAGTTTGAGGTGGACTACAATGTTGATGTTGTCTCTAAAAGCTACTTTTGTAATTTTCATTCATTATTTCCTGAAATGTATTAAGGTCTTATATTAAAAATAATAACAATAATCAAAATAAAAGCTTACGCAGAATTTTAACTTCACTAGTAAACACTTTGCGTGATTTATCTTATTTAATAGAGTCAAAAAGTAGATGGTCATCAGAACAATCTAAATTAAGTTGCTAGATAAAAAATGGCATTAAACATATAATTTTCTAATATTATTAAAATGTAGGTATAGCATTAAAAATAAAGCTTCATATTTCATCTCAGCACTTCTTTTAAAAGTTTGTGGGTGGCACCTTAAATTCTGCTGTGGGTGACAAATATCTTTTTTAAGATTAGGAAGGGCAGAATGCATGCAAGTATCCACTGCCCAGACTAAGACTGCAAAAGGATGGAAACCAGAACGTTGTATAGTTTTTCTAGGCATGCTACTACCTTGCAAACCTAGCTTCTTTGAGCGAGGGGGTTTTTGATATTTTAGAGAATCTGCTCATCTTCTACCCTTGTGTACTTCCAGTTCCCAGACTCCAAATAACGCCTGATATTTATGTCAGTGCTCCTCTGCCCTGCTATTACAAGAGTGTTTAACTTGCTTGTAATCTGCCAGTACTTTCTGCGGCTGAAGCTGTTTTGTTCAAGTTTGACAGAGAGAAAGAAGTGTTGCAGATAACGTTTTGCTGTAAGCACAAAAATAGGAAGCTGAGAAGAGGAGAAACCCAGATTAGACATATCCCACCAAAAGGGACAGCATTACCTCAACATCCTAAAATAGAGCCTCCGCATAAAATGCTGCAGTCACAGAAAACATTTCTACAGTTACCACACACAGGGTAATTCTACTACAAGAGAGAGCTGTATGATACCAGGTTTCACAGATGAAGTGTCTCAGCTTCCTTTCTTCAGATAAAAGTAAAGGTATACTCGCATCCTTTAACTTGCTTCCTATAACTGAAACTGTCCAGTACCAAGGAAAGGGAAAATTCCACTCTTCATGCGATTGTTCAAAGGAAAACATTGTACGGCAAGCCGTGGTTTTGAGCCCTTCAAAGATGCAGAGCTACCCCTGTTTCTGCTGCCTGGCATTTCCAGGGTTCCTCCACAATCCTGCAGCTTAACTGAAGTTTCTAGAATGAATCGTGCAAGAATGAGATTGTCTTCAAACACGCCTGCACTGAAATTTAATAGTTTAAAATCTGATTTATGAGGAACAAGGCAAGTCAACAGAGGGAGGGGAAAGAGAAAGCTAAGCATTTGTCCACAGTTGCTGCATAGTCATGAAAAAGCTTCAGAAACAAAGATTAGAGCTTTTCCTTTCCACACAGAGTGCTGCTGTGTCCTTTACTACCGCCCTGCTCCAAATCCCAAGTAGACATCTTCATTTCTGCTCCTTCTTTCCCTCATCTCCTCCCCACCACTTTTTTAATGGTGAAGAGAATGAAGGCAAGATAAACAGCAAGGCTGTACTAAGATGTGCTTGAAACGAAATCCAGCTGGATTCCTCAAAAAATTGTTACCTTTAATTACAACTCAAGTTTTTCACTTTAACAAGTAAAAAAGGTAAGCAAGTTTGGATTGGCTTCTTTTTGAGTAATTTGGTACTCACTGGAATCTTCAGAAACTCATTCACCTCTAAGAACCATCCCAAGAGATGAAAATAACCACTGTTCAGTAACAAGCTAAAAGTATTACAAAAACTAGCAATTCTAAGAAAGAGTAATTGCTATCATTGTCACCATCCCAGTACTAACACACACAAAATTAAACACTTGCTATTTGTGGTAGACTATCAAAATAGTTCAGAGCTTTACTGAGGCTTTAATGTCAAAGCTTGACATTACAAATGCCAAACTGAGAGGGTTTCCCACCTTCACTAAGGAAATTTCCAGCTATGGAAAACAGGGCTGCAGAAATGCCATAACAGGAAAATATCCAGGGGTTCAGATAAAAGAGAAACATCTGAAACAAGACTCCCCACTCAAATTCAAACCGGTTTCTAAGCAGTAAATTCAGACCTTAAACTGAAAGTGGTAACCCAGTCTAGTCAGCTCAGACCTGCTTCAAGCCAGTAGAACGTGCACTGATAGTGTAATTCACTGCTCAAAATGTTTCAGTGAAAACATTTGTTTTAATGCTTTGAGTGTTATCTGATTCTTACTACTCATCAATAAACAATGAGAAAGTGAAATCAATTCGTTTTGAAATTTCACTTCTGTAACACCTTCCATCAAAAAATGCAATACAAAACGGCTGATGCAACTCTTAGCTAACTACTGAAATCACCAGAAGTTGCAACATGCAGATGATTTACATGTGCATTGCGTGGTAAGGAAAAGACCACAGAACACTCAGATAAAAGCTGAAGCAGTAAGCGTTTAAGTTGATATCTGTCATACTAAATCACCCGTGATGAGGTTCTCAAACCTGCTAAAAGGAAAAAAGATAACAAAAACAAGCGGGAAAATGTTTTTCCAAGATTTGCGTAGAAAATCTCAAAGGGAATAAATACCATCTTTACAAGACACTATTCAAAGTTCATTATTTTTTCAGATGTTAGCACAGTACAGTGGCAACCCCTTAAGCAGAAACAAATAATCCTGTTGTACATATGTAGTTCTCAGCAACTCTAAGTGAACTGGAAAAAAAATGTTTTGAGAAAAATGATTAGCCTTCCTCCAAGTAAAGAATTCCATCTGAGCTAAACTCAAGTCAAATATGTAATAAGAAAAAAAGCTATTTATTTTTCCATAGAAAAAGAAACTTTCTTGGTCTGACGGCATGCAGATTCACGATTTGACACACTGCAAGTCAGGGAGTGTTTTGCTTGCAGTCAAAGTATTCCAACTACTTCTGCATCCAAGGGCAAACAAAACCTGTTTGATACGTTAGCACAACAAGCCTGATTACTATTCATTTTCCCATGAACAGCCAAGGTCCCAGCTCCAGCCTCCAGGAAAACTTGTTTAATCAAGAATCACCAACAAATCCCCCAATGCATTTCTAGGTCTGCATGACTCAACGTGGAAGAGCCTGCAGAGAGCAGGTCATCTTCAAACTGACTGCTGGAAACAAGGCTGCACAGCCAGGACCAAAGTGCTTTAA
Organism: Penelope pileata; assembly: GCA_013396635.1. NCBI lineage: Eukaryota > Metazoa > Chordata > Aves > Galliformes > Cracidae > Penelope > Penelope pileata. The sequence continues at coordinate 1,169,890 of WBMW01005007.1, forward strand.
CAGAGTGAAGCTCTCTCCCTTCCCACAAGCTGTGTATAAACACAAATTTGATCCTCTTGAATCAGAAAAGGAAAAAGAAAGTTAAATTATTAGACCCAAATCACTTGAAATAGTCTCCAAGAATGAGTCTGAACTGGAACAGGCCATTCACAAACAAGTTCTACAATTAACTTGACAGAAGCAGCACAGTACCAATGCACACTCAAAAACTGAAACAGAATTTTGGAAGTAATTTCATGAGAAAAATAAATGACATAGACACTGAAAACTATGCACATGTAAGATACAGACAGACAATTATTTTGAAAGAAGACAGGTTATTTCTATTCACCAAAATTTTCCCTGCCATTCAAAATAGTAACTATAGAAGGAACAATCTTGTCAAGTGAGAAAGGATTACTTAAGACCCTTGTGTTGAGCTGACACACGCCTTAACAAAAACTATACACCCAAGGGCAATTTTGTAAAGTGGCTACTCAAAAAGGCAACTAGAGAAGTAAAATAACACATGTCCAGTACTGAGCTACTGAGATACTTCAGACTGCTTGATATTTCAAAAAGTTCTTCGTAGGAACAAACTATTTATAAAGGTTCGGTGTCACTCATACTGAATATATTTACACCGATCATCTTTAAGGTTGCTCTAATAACACTGTAAAAAGACACTAACAAGAAGTATCCCCAACTGAGATTAATTTCATTAGGAGTAAACTCCCCCCAGATTAAGTATATTTGTATCATTTACAATTATATGCTTTTTATGTACTAATAACAATGAGAAATTTCAGATTTTTTTTAAATAAAAATAATTGGTTTTATTTCTTTGTAGGACAAACTAGAGGGATGAAGTTTTCAGACTACACTCAAGTATTTTACCTACTTTGTAATCAAAATCTGCTAATTAATTTTGACACTAAACATTATTTCAGGAATAGTTTGTGAGAACAGTCTCTTTGAATGAGATTTCCTACATCAGGCAAGACTGGATTCCTATAAAGGCTCATCATTTTTCTGTAGATTAGAACAGCAAGCATTACTACCGTCTTCACGTCACATTTGGTTACAACTACTGTAATAGGATCCTACAGTGCTTTAAGAATGGTGTGAAGTAGTTTTTCCCTTCAAGTCTTACTCAGCATAATTGGTTTCTGACCTCACTTAACACTCATTCTAATTGCAACAACCTCAGCTACAGACAAAAAAATAAAAATAATTAAAAAAAAAAAAGGCAGGAACATTATCAGATCACAATGTGATTATCACACTAGTTTTCATGCCAGCTTCTTTGACATCAAAACTCACCAGTACACCATACCAACACCCTTGGCATTTACCATAGAAATTGTTTAATCAGCTCTTCAGGCATCAGATAAATTTTGCTTAAGCAGCAAGGACTATTCCCTTGCTAATAAACGATAGAGGCTTAGAGAATTTTAAGTCTGTGTTTCTAAAAATGATTATCATGTGAAGTACTGAGTAGAAATGAAGTTTCTGTAACCATATTGTTGAACTACTCCACAGCTAAGGACTTCTCTTCCCTCTGACAGGAGTCAGCCAGAGTTAAGACCACTGCAACAACTGAAACCAGAGGTCCACCCTGCCCAGCTCCATTCCCTACAATACCAATATACGTTATTCAAGAAGAGCACACCAGCCTGGACACTTTTTGCAGCCTATTACCTTTCTGTTCCCAAACCAATTGCTACTGCTGGATTAGCCGTTTTAGAGGGAAATCCTTTTCTAGTCCCCATAGCATTTGCTCATAGACCCCATGAGCTCTGAGCTTGCTCATTCGCCTCCTGACTGCACTCGTAGAACCTGTCTCCATCAGCTCCCACACCAACAAATTCTAGCGCTCATCATATGCAAAATAAGAAGTGCTTTCTTGGGTCTCTTTTAAATGTCTCATACTATACTAGTAAATGCACCCTAGTTTCTGTACTGTGAAATTTGCTGAATGAAATTTCACAAGCATTTTATCCTCTCTCCTCTTTACAGCCCTTGATCATATCTACCCCTTCCCTTCTCCAAACTGAGGAGACCAAGCTTTTTTTCTTTTTAATCTTCTTGTAAGGCAGTCACTCCATTCTCACTCTATTCTCGGTCATCTTAGTTTCCCTCCTCAAAATCCATGTCAACTTTCTCAAAATGCAGAAACCAGAGAAATACAGGACTTAAAACGTGGGTGCACCGCTGTTTTACACAACAAGCAAATGCTGCTGCATTTTGTTCACCATGTCCCTCCAAGTGTGTGTGTTAGGCAGACTTGGCAACAACAAACTAAAAAAAGCCAAGTTTCAGTAGCTGGTACAGAGACAATATATTGACTTATCCACTGATTTGGAGTTTTGTACTTCAAATTCTGTGACTGTTACAAGTTAGCAAAGACCTATTTTAACCAATCCCATTTTACTTTGGTATATAATGTACATTTATACAATACTTGGTGTATTATATGTTTCTAAACGTATGTGTTTTATGTTATATTCAAGTAAATATTGGGTAAAATTCAGACAGGTGAATTACTATGAAACTGTAGTCAATACTTAAGAATTAAACAATTTAATAGTGTTCTTGGAATTGAAGTAGAGTCTCTCAGTTTATGCAGTCTCACTAGGAATTGATTCCCCCCACCCCCTCATCCCTCAGGTCAGTCTTGAAAACAGAGGAAGACAACATTTGTAAAGGACAATCCTGCTTGAACCAAGTTATGAAAGCCTGTAGGCAGGTAACAGACATGCCTTTATTTTTTTCTTGCTTTAGAAACTATCCTGACTAAAAAGTGTTACACTAAGGTAACAGCAAAATTCTGTAAGTACTCTGTCTAGGTCAGGGTACATTAAAGAAGATAAGGTTATTCTTGAGCACTTCAGGGAGCTTGTCTGTAATTCTAATGAAGCTGCAAGGACTTCCACAATTTCTGTAGACTGAAATGAAACGCAGCAGGTACTTCTCTTGCAGCCAGTTCCTGATTGTCTAGAGGAAATGGTGCTGGACTTGGGGATCCCTATGGGTCCACTCTAACTTGGGATGTTCTATGATTTTATGAAGTGGTGACAGTGACCATTTGCAGTGTTTACTATGTCGAGGCAGATTACTTGACCCTCAGGTGCAACAGCAATAACAATCTCATTTTGAGCTATCTTAGAGTAAGCTTACTAAGATTACAATTGTTAGTGACTATCAAATACTCATGTTTAAACTACACACCACCACATTTCCGGCAACTCTGAAATTGTAAATGCTGGTATTAAAATAGCGCTAGCTTTAAATCTGAAGTCTACTCTAAATACAGGTTTGTTCTTCTACAAGGCACGGGATCAAACAGACAGCAATGCATTCCAATTTATTTATTTATTTCTACCAATAACTAACCCTCAAATTATAGCTATACACCAGCTGTGATGAGTCTATGTACTTGCAGATCAGTACAGATTAGGTTTTGTTTTATTAGCGCTGTAAAGCTGTATTTGCAAACTGCTGAAACTGAAGCCTTTATGGCTGTTAGCCATATTAACGATACTACATTGTATGTGTTGTAAATTACTTTTCTGCATTAAGTACATGTCTTTGCCAAGTTTCAGTCCATTTTTCCGTAGAAAACTAGAGGAGGCAAAGAAGTTTTACAAATGTAATCAAAAAACTGATCTGGAAATGATAGAATTCACTGTTAGTTATGCACAAGACCATCAAAGTAGTGGAACTGCTTCTGGTTACATGCTAAAATGCAAGATATGCAGCTCTTAAACCTTCTTGAAGTGAACTCACTGTAGCCACCTTACGTTGAGCTATTTCTCCCACTGAGAACTGCCAGCTGAAAGAACGTATCATCGGAAGTCAGGGCAGTTTGCTCAGGAAGTGCCAACACTTCTCCACAATTTTGTCTCCAAACCCTGCCTGAGAACAGCATTTATTTGATCTGGAAATTATTGACAGAATGTTCATATGAAAAACAAAACAAAACAAAACACGTGGTTCCTTTAAACTGCCATAGTTGTAAAGTTAAGTAGTTTTTGTCCTTTGCTACTCAAGAAAAGAAATGTATAGCAGTTAACTCCTGCTGCCTCTTCCTAGCAGCATCCTCTACAGCATATACAAATTCTGTTCTATGTTTCTTTCTCCATCTCTTTTTTCCTTACAGTCCCTTTGGCGACTCAAGTTAATTGAGACTATATTCACAGTACTTTCATACTTACACAGGCAGTGCCTGAAAGAAGATAGGTACAACATTCAAGTTCTATACAGCCAGATATGCTGCAGGGAATTGAGAAAAAGTTTGGAACCTACACTTTTTGGGTTTGTTTTATGTGTGGAGTTGTGTGTGTTAACAGAAAGTATGAAATAAGTGTTTTTTTTAAAAAAACAGTATTCTAAATGAATGACTATTGCAACACTATTTCCTTTAGCCAGCAGCCCCTATGAAAACATGGGAACATTACTTTAAAGAGGCAAGCTATTCAATTTCTTTTCTCAAGCTTAGTAATTCATCAGGATTTCTTCCAAAAATGTTGCATTTCTCACCTTATTATTTTAACAAATATGGAGATATTCATCCTGCCAGCAAGAAATCTCATTATATTTTGTCACTTACATGAAAATTTATTAGGGTTGGGGAGGGGAGGGCAGAGGGAAGAGTTGTATTTTGCTTGTTTTGGCGGTTTTCTTTTTTATCTGACATTTAAAGGTGGTTGTGAAACTAATTTCACTGTGCCAGTTTTCCGCACAAGTTTGGTACATGTATTAAGGGAATGCTGTGCAAATTATCATTATGTAGCTCACCGCATATTAATAAGCATCACTAAAGCTTTAATACCAACACTACAAAGTTCAGTCAAGAATGTTTTTCAACTGTGAAGATGAACATCTGTTCTGTTTAACAAGGTAGTAAGACTGGATAGAACATATGCTAAAAAAAATACAAGGAAGTTAATCCTGTCAATTTAACATTGTGATCACAAAAATTTAGCATTCTATTCTTCTTCCCTAAAGAGAAAGCAGAAAAATTCAAATTGCTTTTGTCCATCTGCTGCTGACTGAATTGGTGTTACTAGGCTGGAAAGAGGAAGGACCAGCTGGATTACCCCTTTAGTTGGCTGTTCTATTAAATATTTCATTTTAACACAAACCAAAGATCTAGTTTTAACCAAACACATACAGCGCACATGCCTGGAAGCAGCTATGCAACGCACCCCTCTGCTTGAAACAGTATGAAACACGTGAACTAAGATAGTGGCTCACCAAGAAGAGGCCTTGCTCACTCTGCATCCTTACACTAGTTACCCACTTTCCAAACCTAAGGGAGCTCCTGTGAATACCTTTCAGGAGAATCCTGGAGCAGAACGAGACAATTAGTTCTTGGAAAATCCATGGAAAACGCCTCATGAAAGGGTAAGCCTAGTCTACAGCTTTCTTGGTAGAGAACCTAAGAGCACGTCTCTTACCCCTCTCCACCTTTGTTGCGCTCATGAGCACTGACTGGTTTGAGTGGGACTCACTAAGAATTGTTCTGGACACGAAAGCAGTGGCCACTGCAATTATATTATCTCAATTATAAAAGGAAAATAAGCTTCAAGTTACCCAAAAAGAAAACAGGTTTTAATACTACCTTCTTAAGGCATTCATGAAATAAAGATGCAATGACATTCAATAAAATTAACAAATAAAGAAAAGTAGCCATTAGTTATTCCCACCAAAAGAAACTTCCCTGCAGAACAGTGACCAGGTAGATGATTTTGCCAACAGCAGCACTTCCAACTGCACAGCACTTTGTCAAGTATTTCAAGACCAGTGGTACTTATAACAAAGAATTTGTTCTGCATGTTTTAATTAGCTCAGTCAGCATAACATAGCAATCCTCAGAACATGTAATATTGTTCTTTGTTTTCTGCACTAGCAGAGGACACATTTGAAGTTTCACCTACCTTCAACTACGCTCGACATTTAAGATGAAGTCCAGAGTGAATAAAAAATCCTTAAGAACAGGAACACCAATGCAGAGCAGAATTACTGTGAACAAATGACTAGTTAAAGCTGTGTTCCTGAATGTAAGTAAAAGTTTTCAGCTAATACAATTTAATAATCAGTCTTAATTCATCAATTGATACAGCTACCTTAATAAAAGCACTATCAATGCCTAGTATAATTAGAAAAAATGACTTACGGATTCAAAATAGATCAGGTCTTCACAGGAAGTGATGAAGTGAGAATTACTACTATCCAGACCCAGGCTGTCACCAAGTTGTACACAACTCAGACATAAAAGCAGGCATCTCTTACCAGGAGAGATTTCAACTGTGAGACAAAATGGTTCTCATTTGTGGCAGTGTCTTAACCAGAACATCAACGTGACAGATCAGACTAAATGATAGCCACAGTAGTTTCAGGAAAGCACTGCAAAAATCAAGATGAATCAGGATTCAGAAGATAGAATTGCGACATATTTTAGAAATCTAATAATGAATTATACCATTCTACCACAGTCCTCAGTGGTGAAATATTTTATTTGTAGCTACTCACAAGACTCATTTTACACTGCGCCTAAATTCAGTGATGCAAATATCACTGCCAGAAGTTTAAATTATGTTGTTAGACCTTTACTTCTATTTGCACAGGGAGTCAAGACAAGCAGTAACAGTGTTCTCTTTGATAAACACATGAGCTGTGTCATTATCAAGTGCCTATGACAGAAGTGTCAACGCTTCTAAGGTCACTTAAGCACTATCAGTTGAATACTAAGAGGCTAAGCCTTGGCATAGCCTTGATTAGCAGTCAAGTATCAACTATGATACTACAATTCAAAGCCAGGTTCAGTAAAATAACTTCAAAAGTTGATGAAATGTGTACTGGCAGCGGGTAACCACCCAGCTCTCACATACAGTCCTTGTTTACAAGTACCATAAACATTTTAAGCAAACAAAAATACTTTGTGTCAAAGAATTAGATCTCTGGAGAATGAGGCTTGTTTGCTCACCCAGATGCACTTTGCAGGCCTAAGCAGCAGCATTTTTCAAGAAATTAGAATGATTGGTGCACTCCACGATGTGTCACATGAAGAATGGCAAGAGGAAAAGAGAAGATCTAAGAGATTAAAGATACAGACTTACTGTAACATTTATTCTCTCAGAACTGCTCAGGACTCCATCTTTCTTTTCCTCCAAAATGCAAAACTATTACCAGATAGCTAAGATTAAGGACAAGTCACTAAAACCCAAGTTCACCAGTTTTGTTCATATAGAATGTAATACATAGAATGTAATAATTGACGTTTGATTTTCTTTTCCACTGAGAAGCTACAAAGACAACCCTACAAAAATAAATGTGCTATGGGAACCCACATAAATAATGCAAGCTTTTCACTGTTCCAGGAAACTGAGAAACAAGTAAATGTGTGATTCTGTGATTCTAGAAGAGCACGAAGATACAGATAAAGTAGTAACTGAGGGCACCCTCCGGTCATTATAAAGACAGTGTAAAAATGTTTGACTTTGCCTTGAAAGGCCTTTATAAAAACACAGAGGCACTGGGCACTTATAATAAATCTAATGCAGTTATTTTTTTTTTTTTTTTTTTGCCAAACAGGAAGTTTTGTTAGGAAGGGCTTACAATCTCAATTTGTACTTTCAAGCTTTATCACATCTCAAACCATGAGCCGCTTCTATTTTTCCAGCCATGACTCTACTGAAACTGCTCATTTCTTCTCCAGCAGCAATAATGCTATTTCAGTTCTAAAAGTCCTTCCACAATGACTGAGAAAGAACAAATTCGGTAAAATGCTGAACTAAGGGTCTAGTGAATTGGGCGCTGTACCAGAAGCCTGAAAGCCTAAGCTGGGTCCCAGCTGTCCAATTCCCTGTTACATTTTACCCTAAAATTCTGGTTCAGTGCTCTAGGGATAGCAAACATCACAACACAGTCACATCACCTCAGCATTTCACAAATAGCTAGAAGATCCAAGGAAAAACACTTTGTTAGTGCCATGGTAAAACCTACAGCCTTGCGAACTTCACACACCTTTCCAAAGACATTTATCTCCCCAAGCTCACTATGGCCCAGCAAGTTTCTAGGTGCATTAGGCTTCTGCTTTGTCAGTAAAATAGCTACAACAGAGAAGAAAAGTTTTCATTCTAAATCTCATTTTCATAAATTACAGTATGAGATTTAATGCAATTATACTTCTGGTATTTACAAACAACAGTGATCACTGCCACAGCCTGTTGCTTAGTAGAAACACAAGACAAGTGATAATGCTTCAAAGAGAAGATGCATGCAATTTTCTTGCTTTGACGAAGTACCACCAAGTGTAACGATGAATTTTAAAAGCACACTATCCTACATATTATGAAGAATTCAGTTCTCTATGTAGGGTTAACTTGCTATAACTCCTTGCATTTTGAAGAGTTGCATATCATACCAGATCATCATTTTGGACTCATTTCATTCCAGCAGTTGTTCAGGGGATGGGGATTTTTCCCCACTGAAAGCAAGCTGTATGACAGCTAATGATACTCATGCGAACTAAGCGCTGAAAGATGTGATAAGAAATATGGTACATTTATAGAAACAGAAATGTGATAAGATTCATGTACATTACAACCAAAGAACTTCTAGTTTTTAAAGTACGTGAGCTGGGTGGTAAGGTAGTCAGTGAACACTTTCTTATTAATAGTTAATCACAGAGTTGCTCTGGCATGACACTACTATAATATTTTTAGAGGCTTCATTGATGTGCTCTTCTTAAAACAGGATACATTTTCCAAAGTCCAGAAAAACGTGGGCATGGACTGAAATGAAACGATTCTCTTCAGCATACAAATGCAAAAAAAACCCTACATACTTGACACTCCAAAAAAACGGTAAGTTAGCCTGAATATGGTAGATTCACAGAGTAGACAGAATCACAGAATCATTTAGGTTAGACAGGATCTCTCAAGTTCATCTACTCCAGTCTCCCACTTGAAGCACTGTCAACTTCACAATTTGATGCTTAGTCTCAAAAACTGAAATCTTTGCTCTGACTATTGTGAACAGAACTCCAGCTATTGCCCAGCTGTCCTTCCTTCTGAGGAGGGAAAGAGCAGGTACAGAGCTATTTAAAAAGGAACCCAACTCAAGATGATATTTCATTGAGAAGGGGGGAAAAAAAATCCATTGGACTTTCTTCTGTACTTTGAAAAATTCGAACGAAAAAGTATTTTTAATGGATATAATTTCACAAGATTAAGATAGAATTTTGTTAGTGATTCAGAGACTTCACTGAATTGCTTGAATTTTATGGGTACGCATCTACAGCAAAACTATCCAGATGCTGAAACAAACATTTCATCAGAAACTGCACGGAGCCACACATCCAGACTTTGAGCTATTTTGATCAAAGAATAACAGTTGCAAGCTCTTCTCACAAAGGCCAGAGAATAGAAGTCACAGAAAGCAAGTTTTACATGCCTCATATGAAAATTTCAGCCATTTGCTTACATAAGAGTCTTCTTTTACTGTAGAAAAGAATGGGGGGAAATGAACAGATGCTGACATTCAGAATGACTGGAATGTTCAGATATTTACTGTCAGAATGACAAACAACTTAATTTTTCTCCTTCCTTTGAACCCAGTTTGCAACAAGAGAAACAAACAACAAGACTCTTTAACTAAAGAACCTACTCTGCTTGGGAGTAAAACGTCCCAGCCATAGTTTAATCTGTGTGGAAGGCATAACACTCTACTGGTACCCCCTTTATTTGCAAGAACTTCTAGCAGAAATGGTCTTTTAGAACTCTTCCCATCGTGAGAAAAACTAAGCTGCAAGCTGCAAATGACTTTTTTTTTTTTTAAGGTATAAAGCACCAATAAGAATACTGCATTCATGTTGGCAGACAATCAAAACATGACTTACTTGATACACTGTCCTAGTTTTGCTGTCGAGAAACTGAAGCACAGAAAACTGAACTACCTTGTTTAAGTCAGAGTAGTTAAATAGCAGGATTCCTTCAAATTACCTGCTTTAGCTTCAAAACTTTTCCTACTTCCTATCACAGTCAGCTGAACTTTTGCTATTTTCAAGTCCAGAGCCCTGTACAATTAGTAATGTAAAATCTGAGGAAACACCATTCTGAAGACAGTTGAAAAAAAAAGCTTTTTCAGGATTTGTCTTTCTCAAACCTGATTACAGTTTAAACGCTACCATGTTCAGGTCATGTTTGACTTCTAGAGGGACCCAAGCAAAAGAGCAAAAGTAACTGACAGCATGAAAGCAGACATCATTGCCCACGACACCGAGAGCTCTCAGGACGCAATGGAGTCTGCCCAGTTGCACCATGCAGGTAAGTTAGACCTTGAGAACATACACCCAACACAATTAGAAGGTTTTGAGTATGTACTGAAAAAACAAAGCACAGTTGTTATGGATGAAACTTCTTAACACCTCTGAACTATGTGTCCTGCCATAATAGTTCAAATATGCCCAGGAAAGACAGAAAACATAGATGAACATTTTCTGGCTTTAAACCTAACACATTTGGGACAGGAGGCCAAAAGGTAATAGCAACACCAATAACAACAGATAAAAGGCTTCACATATGGAGACATCAATGAGATTGGCCTGCAGTGACAAGTGAGGCCACCAAAAACTTATGCTGACCATTGAAATCTGACATCAATAAATAGTGAGAAAGTTTTTCCTTGTGAGGAATATGTCCACAAACATTCAACATTGCAGAAAAGTAAGCCTGAGAGAGAAATGCCACACAAAGGCCAGGCCACCAGCCAAGGCTCACACACTCAACCAGCTGGAATCAGCATCCTTCAACCAACACAACAAACTCAGAGGAACAACTGGGTCACAATGAGCAGATAATTGTGAGTGCTTGCAAGATAAATCTAAGTTTTTAATGTCACTCAAGTGTGCTTCTGCTCTTGTTCCTATCTCATCGCTCAATTTCCCCTGCAATAGAGAAAACAAAATCAAACTCCTCAATTACTTTTGGCAGATCCTAATGTCAGGGAGAATGGTAGTGCCAGCTTGCTATTCTATGTCAAGATCAGTGGGTCCAGTATCTGACAGCTCTTCAGGTTTGTATTCTACTGAGCTACACAATAACTTTTCCCAATATACAGCAAGTGGACCAAGTTTCCCTCTGTAGCTGAAAACAGAATAAAAGGAAGAACTGTTGCATTAATAGCTCAAAATGTTCCTTTCTATTAAGGATAATATCCAAATAACATCAGTCTGAAACATCTGCTTTTAAGCCTCCTACTAAAAGTCCAGTTAGAAATATTTCTAACTCTGGAAGTGGAATCAAGTTGGCTAGTGAACACTCTTAAACTACCACTGTGATGACTCATGAGTTTAAAGTTTTACATTCAAAGGGGACTCTTCCTAGTGTTTTTATGGACTTATCTCCTTCTTAAAACTGCAAGATCTAGAACCAGCTGCTGGTTATGGGCATGCAACAGCGAAGTTCTGTCTCTGGAACATTAACTCACCAACTCCACGATGCTCTCTTCTGAATTCAACCAATCAAAATTAAGATTGGGGACAGAATATTAACAAGGTGGTAATTCTGCTTCCAATCTGATTAGTTAAACACACATCTTGTACTTCAGTATTCTCACTTGCACAATCACATTGCGGACACAGATAACTTAATGCTATGTTGATGTTATTTTATTTGCCTGCTTGATAAATATACAAAACTCACAGTGTATTTTTATCCACAGATTTTGGTTCTTGAGAAAAAGCTTAAGTTCTGGTGCTACAAGTCACTGTACCAATAGTAGAGATAACAGTATTAAAACACATTTTGCTTCCACAAGTACTTACAGAGTCCTCATAATTAAGAATGAGATGGGAGCATGATTAAGAAAATTTGTGCTCACAAGAATCTTTACTAAATAATATTGGTTTAGAAGTTAAAATAACTGAATTGAAAATTGATCAAATGCAGAGAATATGTTCTATAAAGAGGTTAGCTCAGAAATTGCTCAAAACAAATCAGGACCATGGTATTGATTTCTTTACATATTAATGAAATCTAAAACAGGGTAGCACTTTACTTGATTTAAGAACATTTTATCTTTAACACTCTCTCAAAAAAAACAACTTACCAAATTGTTGCTCCAAAATTACTCATATCACCTATTTGCAAAAGAAAGGACCTGAAAGCCTGACAAGACACATCCATACATGCACATAGAAGGAAAACACTAATATCCAACTCCCGTCTGCTGGTAGACAATAAAGGAAGCACCATCCTTCCTTTACTCCTATATACTCACAGCAGAAGAAAATAAAGATTGACTTTCCTTCCATTTTTAGGATTTAGTTCTCAATGAATGTCTCAGTCTCTCCGCCTTTCTGCATCACACCTCATTTCATAAGGCTCACTTCTGCAGCTCCAAAGAATAAGTGGCTCCCACTGCAATGAACCCTTGCGCACTGTTTGTTGCTACTAAAACCTCAGTGGGTAAGACATCCTATAGGTCAAGAATAACTTTGTGGTTGTTTTTGTCCAAGAGCAGTTGGGTAAAATAAACAGCTCTTGCAAGCTTCACTCCTTCCCAAAGGCTGTTCTTTCTAGGTTTCACTAGGCAGAAAGTGAGAGGCTGGTTTTATATTTCAAGCGTATCTGAATCCATCCCCTCTGCCCACAGCTCTCCCTCGCAATGAGCAAGCAAACACAGGAGGTACAGCTTCTGCAGCATTGTTGGCTTATTGTGCTAACCCATCAGGCTAAACTGAGGACTTCAAAACAGTTCTTCCACGACTCAAAGGCAGTACTGAGAACATCCATCTTAGCTAAGTTACCACAACTTGAATGTTTCAGACTCTGGTGAAACTTCTTCCCTTAGGAAATACATCTTCTGTTACTGTTTCCTCATACAGTAACTCTGTTGCTTCCCTCACAACCCTCCCCCACTTCTCTTGATTATTTGGAAAGCAGTTCACACACAGAGAAATCACAGGTGTAGTCATGGCTAAGTGCCAGTAAATGGGCTTTTAATTAAGTCATCATTAGCCAAGTTGCAACATCATATCACCCCGAACTATGTATGAGCAAGTTAGCTCTAAATATGCACATTTTGTTCTCTCCCAACAACCCCAATCCTTGGGGTTCTCTCATCTGTTCTACCCATATGAGAATAATTAATGCCTCTGCAACAACACATACACTCCATTCTTCATTTAAATAAATGCATCACCTTTTTAAAAACTAAAATTTGTTAGCAGTAGTTTCAAATATAGTGTTGAGAGCACTGCACAGTCATTACAGCTGTATGATATCATTAATGTTATCAACTCCCAAGGTCTCTCAAACAACTTACTACAGTTCAGTCTCTGATTTGATAATGAAGTTCTAACTTTTCAACTTGTAAAAAACAACCCCATTAAGAAAATTAACCTTAGATACAATAGTGACATTACAAAAGGAAACAACAACAACAAATGTCTATTTGCAGAGAAATATAAGTAGCAAAGGAAAGGGAATTATGAGATTTACCTGCAGTTTAAAGAGGATTAACTCAATTTTTCTAGCAAGATGGCCTAAGCTTTCTCCAAAAAGGTCAGAGTTGAGGCAACTTCAGGACAGCAGAGAATTCAACTCATTCTACTCTGCTGAAAAGGTTTAGACAATGGCAGTACAGATTAAAGATTCTACAGAGCATCTTCTTTTAAAATAAAAGTTGAAACGTTATTATGTGGCTCGGATAGTACCATATGGAGATGGTATCATATGGCTATGAACATATGGGCAGTTCACTTTTTAGCGAACAAAAAGAAGCAGGGTTTCTGTTGGTTTATTCCACAAATCCTTTCCGCTGATCTCAGTCACTTGCAAACCATCAGTGAGATAACATTCCTGCACCCTTTCGTGTCCCCACTTGAAGCCAATGTTTGGCAACACAGGAGTAGTAACAGCTACACTACTGCATCACTCCTCTCAAGAGTATGACCAAAAAAAAATAATAAATACAAGCAGCATGGAGTTTTACAGTTCCACAGGACACAGCACAACAACAAAACAGACCTCAGAGCAGGCCCCTCTTAAGGAGTGCCGTCAGCTGCCATAAACTGTCAGTGCATTGGCAACCCTCTACAAAACATATATATCAGCTTGAGATAATAGGGACTAAGCAGCCATCCCTCACATCGTTAACACAACGTGAAATGACACACGGAAAGAGCAGAAGAGCCAGACCACCCGCCAACAGCACACGGGGCTTTTTCCCCGCCTGTATACCTGGTTCCCACCACACGTATGAACAGCTCCAGCAGCTGAATCGAGAAACCATTTAGGTGAGGTACTCCCATTTCCATTTCAGAACATGAAAGGATACAGCCTCAACGCTCCAGTCTGAGTCCCGATGGCCAGTATTTTCTGAACAGGATCAAATGCCAGGGCTGAAGGCTGATAAGGGAAACCATGGCGTACAGTCTAACAAGTCAGAGCACCGTAGTAATGATGGGACAAGCAGCAGACCAAAAATAAACAGAATCAATATCATACGTTAGGGAATGGGATTCAGCGTTAATGCCAATTAAGAAAGGAACTAAAGCATTTTAACAACAGACTAATTGCTGTCTTATATGAAACAACTATAAAAGATTTTTTTTAAAATCAGTCTAGTCATTCACCCTTGATCATCAAATGTCAGTCATATTTACTGAAACTTCATGTGAATCTTGCATGATTTCTGTACAAAGACTGTACCAACAACACAGCATTTGATTTTTTCATCCACTTTATTTTCTGACTACACCTATTTTCAGCCCTAACAAAGGCACCAAACAATTAAAATCTGAGCTGTTCCTATGAAGTTTGGAAACAAAAGCCAGGTTTGTCATCAGACCTCTGACGAATGAGCACCTTTGCTTTCCAATTACCTCAATTTCACTCCAACAGGCCCCACATGACAGCGCAACCTCTCTCAGCACCTTCACAAAAAAAACAGCCCAACCTCCACACCTCTCAACCTCTGCTTCCCCCCAAAACAAATGAATCAAAAAAAAAAAAAAAAACCCAAATCTCCTGAAATCTGGCAAAACCAAAATCACCCCACAAAAATGAAGCAAGAATCCCTTAGCCAAGGGATTTCTTTTTTTTTGAAATATATACAAAGCTGTTTGCACATTTACATTCCCGATTAGCCAAGACTAATTTGGTAATTGACCAAGCAACAACTCCATCACACTTCTCAGGCTGCAATTAATCAGAAGCAAGAACAACAGCAACACCACCTATTCTCATTTCCTTTACAGGTGCACGCAGGGTGAGCCACACAAAGGCTGGCGTTCCAATCCCAAACCTTAGGTGAAAGGGGGGTTGCTTTAGGACCTCACAAACGCACAGCAAACTTCTGCTGTGCTCCTTTTACTTCGGTNAGCGATCATTAAATTTGCAGTAAAACCTCACCTCAAATCTGCCAATGGTGCGAAAGCAGAGTAATCAAATGCTTCATTCTCCAGCCAAGTTGCTTCTTTATGTGTTTGGTAGCTGTTTAAAACAAGCGAAATGCAACATTTGCACTAAAGAAGAAGAAGAAGGAAAAAAAAAAAACAAAAAACAGGAACTTTTCTTCCATCTCCGGAGAACGTTCGCTGTCACAGCAGCAGCACCGGCGGCACGCCGCAGCCGGACCGCCACAGCCGCCCGCAGCCTCACCCGGGCGCGAAGGAGCGGCGGGGGCG
>WBMW01005007.1:1187184-1275198 GCA_013396635.1 Penelope pileata
CGTGGAGTGCCGGCACCCGGATGTGGCGCTGCGGGCGGGCGCCGGCGGGGTTTGAACGGTGCCAGCGGGAGGGATCCGGCGCCCACGGCTCCGCGGGGCCGCGGGAGCGCTCGGCCGTAGGGCAGCGGCACGCAGTCGGGCGTCGCTGTCCGCTGGTGGACGGGGCTAAGGGGTGCGCTGCCTGTGTTTGCTTTCCATCTATTCGTAGATGGCGTTTTTATATTATCTATCCATTGCTGCCAGTGCTTCTGGAGCAAATCGTTATTTGTTTCCTGAATTTCTTTTCAAGTAAAACAGACTGGAAGATCAATGGCCACGTTTGGAGAAGGCATGTGTAGGTGTGATCTGAGGTCAGCCCCATCTCCCAGCTCAGCCCATGGCACAGCGGTGTTTGCATGGGATGCTGTAGTCAGCGTAACATCACAGTGCTCAGAGGGTGATCAGAGTGCTGCAAAACAGCTATGGTGTGGCCGCAGTAATAACCTCAGCAGAAGTTCCACAGACTTTACCCACGTCAGTGTAAAGACACATTGCAAGCGGTTGTGTGTGATGCACAGATGTCTGAGAGAAACCAGGACAGCCTGCGTGTTCTTCTGAAGCAACCTCTTCTGGGGTATGACCTGCTGGAGATGAGCTGTGCAGAGAAGGACCTGGGGGTCTTGGTGGGCAGCAGGTTGGCCATGAGCCAGCAGTGTGGCCAGAAAGGCCAATGGGATCCTGGGGTGCATTAAAAAGAGCATTGCCAGCAGGTCGAGGGAGGTGACTCTTCCCCTCTACTCTGCCCTGGTCAGGCCTCACTTGGAGTACTGTATCCAGTTCTGGGCTCCCCAGTACAAAAAAAGACAGAGACCTCCTGGAAAGAGTCCAGCAGAGGGCCACAAAGATGATAGAGGGCGTGGAGCATCTCCCTTATGAGGAGAGGCTCAGTAATCTGGGTCTGTTCAGCCTGGAGAAGACTCTGAGGGGATCTTATCAATGTCTATAAATATCTTAAGTGCGGGAGGCAAAGGGATGAGGCTAGCCTCTTTTCAGTGGTGTGTGGGGACAGGATGAGGGGAAATGGCCACAAATTGGACCATAGGAAGTTCTGCACCGATGTACATAAGAACCTCTTCACGGTGCGGGTGACGGAGCACTGGAACAGGCTGCTCAGGGAGGCTGTGGAGTCTCCTTCAGCTCTGGAGATATTTGAGACCTGCCTGGACTCCTACCTGTGTGACCTGCTGTGGGGAACCTGCTTTGGCAGCGGGGTTGGACTCGGTGATCTCTAGAGGTCCCTTCCAACCCCTACAATTCTGTGATTCTGTGACTGCCTGATGAACACAGATCTCCTGCCTGTGCCACCAGGTCTGCCAGACACTTCCTCAGGTCATTGTGGTGAACGTATGCAAGAGTGGCTCCAGAGATGGCGAAAATCCCATAAGTAAATAAATGCAGACTTAAGTAGGGCTCAGTAAATATATGATATAAAAAATAATTTCATTTTAAGAGAGGAATGTATACAGTTGCTATGTCTTTAATTATCCATTATACATTTTGTCTAAACAGAAACAACGTATAATTTTTCTATCTATTCACACATGCGTATTGCAATATACTAAGCTGGGAAGAAAACTTCTGGAACTCAGCTATGTTTGACTAAATGGTAAACACTGACTGTAACTGGTGAAGATAATCCGTACAGGTATAACAAAGTCTGTAAGTAACAGGCCATCCTGCTATCAGTGTATCAGGCCAGGCCCTGCAAACATTCCTAGCTATAACATTCACATCACAACTATTCTCATTATTTATGGTAATATTAGTCACAGATGAACAAGCAAAGAAACAAACCAAACTTCAAAACTTGCTGAAGAATTAAAGGCCTTTATAAGCACACTTCACATACTGCAGTTACTTTCATTTTTTTGCCTCCTATGTATTTGGCCCTTGAATTCATTCTTTACCTGTATTAAATGTATAGTAGGAGAGATTGAACTTCATTTTCTGCTTAGATTAGCACTAAACACAAGGAGGACCTCATTCATTATAGTAACATTGTACCAATACTTGCAAACATTTATGCAAATTATATATTAGAATACACACAAGTGCTTTTCTCTCATGCTTTGTAGTTGATGTCATTCAACAAATCAGTGCTTTCTGGTACTTCAACTCCCGTAAAAAATGAAAACTTTCCCTCGCACTGGGACATCAGCGAGAGCAGTAGCAGGACTTTCATTTTATAGTTCAGCAAGCATCGCCATTATCTCTCAGGATTCAGCTGCTGTAAATTTTCAGAGCTTCTTCCAGGCCTCCTGCCCTTACTCAATAACCACATCCTGTTTACAAATGAGGCTGATTCTGCATAACCTCTGTACTTCAAGTTGGCTGCTCAGACCTTCTGGACACTGATATCTGAAATCTCTTGCCAATATTTTATACCACAGTCCAAAGCTTAAGTGTCTTACACAACTGAGGAAAAAGCAAGCAAACCCTAGTTTGCAACATCTTTTTGCTCACCTGTGACAAAGTCCAGCTGTGAGAGAGCCACAATGCTCATGAGTCAGCCCCCAGCAGTGTGTCTTCATGGGTACACAAATCCCTGGTACTAAATTTGGCTTTGGTCCTCTTTGCCTGCCTTTTCTTACCAATCTTGTCACTTACTTCTCCTTGAAAAGGAGAGAAAAACTCACTTGCTCTCTTCTTGATCCATTTTCTACGGGTGCCACATATGTAACCACTATTCCTTATAGGTATTTGAGGCATGGTGCATGTAGGTATTTGAGATTGCATGGTGCACATACCAGTGCAGTCTCACAGACTACACCTGGTGTAGGCCAGACTTCATTTGGTAGGTCTTTAGCCTCAAGGTAACTACAAAAACCTCACCTGTTTATAATGTATGCTAAGACTTGGTGGAATAACTCCATTGCAGTGCATACGTAGTAAAGGGACAGGTCTACTCACAGTTAGTTCATTCTACCCACAGTTAGTCACATTAGTTCATAAACATGTGCAGAAGTGTTATTGATTGTGCTCAGAGAAGGTCATGTACTCCAGGTAATTGGCACACCACAGTGACTATTGCTCTGCTCAGCATGGAAGAGGAAAGGACCATCAGAAGTGGCCTCAAGATCTCTGTAACCTCACTAAAGCTTTTGACAGTCAGTCAATCCAGGCTTTGAAGGCTAATGAAGACTCTTATCTTTCCTGAGAACTTCTTAATGGTGCTTAGTCACTCACACTGCAGAGTCAGAATCAACTGATACCTAGCCAAACATTTCCTTGCCATAAATAGAAGGAAGCTGGGAAACATTTTTGAACTAATCTTGTTCAGGTCGTTCTACTTAAAGGCATTGGACAGGACGGTGAAACCACAGCTCCAAGTGAGTTTTGGAGTGTTTCCTGGCTGCTGGGAAACTGTTCAGGCTCTGGACTGTGAGCTGTTGCCAGACAAACATCTGTGATTATTTTTTTCCCATTAATCTATATTGGTGACAAATCCAAGGAGGACTTTCAGCTGCAGGTGAACTTTTTGATATTTCTACAGTTTACATGGAATATGCTGTAAACAAGCAGGAAATTGAGTGCACGTGTTAAGTCAGGCCCTAGAAAAAAGCCACATGCCATGATCCTAGTTGGAAATGAACTGTCTACTGTTTTAAATTCATCCCTTTCAGAAACATGCTCATTGACCAAGCCCACACTGATGCGATGAGTTCCTCCTGCAGCTGGAAGCCAGCATGGTCTTTGTCAGGCTCACAGATTATGGATTTCTTTTAGTAAAGAACTATGAAACAGCGTGACTAGCACTTTGTGTATGGATGCCAGTGGGCTGTATGGATGTGCGTGGCAGAAAGAGGACACATCCTACAGAAGGGACTACACCAAGATTGCTGCATATTCCACTCCAGTCAGCCAATATAGTGACAAGTCTATATGTTGGTTATTGAAGCGTGAATTGGGAGGGTTCCTCAGCATGACTAGTAGAGGTAATAATATGCAAGTGCCAATGTAGATGCGTGTTGGGCTAGAGCATGGCAAAAGAAAGAAGTATGACAATCTTAGGAAGCATTTTAGGATATTGTTAATAGTGCGGATCTGACTGCTGGCTGATATCAACGTGAGACAAACAGCTACCTACAGGACATTAGCAAGGAAGAGTACATAAGGCAAAAGTAATGAATACAAACGGCACTGTGCAATAGAAATGTGAGATTTTTGAAAGAGATCATGCACCATCCTTAGTAACTCATGCACCTTTGTCCCACCACTGTCACCTTGGACCGGGCATTGTCAGTTATTCAAATACACACAGAAATGTACTATTTCTAATAAAAACACATTTATTGCTTCTTACCGATTAGCCTATTCACATATTATTTTCATCTTCACTGAAGACATGGTCCCTTCAGAAGATGTTATAGTTAAGTATCCATATATGACTCTTTAAATAAAAAAGCAATTTATGCCAAAGAAATAGTTAAGGAGGACATTAACACTGCACGTTTTGTTTTCAAATTTACTTTTACTGTTTTCAGGCACGTCTTCAGTACCTAAGGTTAGGTCATCCTAGCAACACAGTCTGACTGATTTGGCACCAGCCAATCCTTTCCTTTTATCACTGTCTTCTGAAGGAGTAATTTATTTTCCTGCTTGTCCAAATCTTCTTTGGCCACTGCAGACACTTAATTAATTTTGTTCTTATGTTGTATTAAAAATGCACAGTTCTTTTTTATTTGTGCAGTCTGTCAATTTCCTCTGCTTTTTGTATTGCATTTTACTTGAGCCTGGGCCAGTTCAGTGTTAGGAACACAAAGGTATTTCAACCCCTGGCACCTACTCTATTCTCCTGCTTTTAGTTACAACAGCTTCATCTGTTTTCCTGAACCCTCTAAATGAATCTCGTGTGCAATCAAAACAAGCAATTGTGGTGGTAGAGTATTTCTTTTTTTTCCTTTTTGTTCAGGATTTTCTAGTGTAAGGAGCATAAACTGTCACAGCAGCAGCATTCAGAATTCAGGATTTCTCTCTTCCAAGTGGATACTCTGCAAGCTGCAGAGATCTCCTCCTTCTAGCACCTGCGTTCCTTTTGGAGAAAGAAATAATAATTACTGAGTAGAAGATAGATTCTTTTTTCTTGATATTTTCCTCTGGATTGTACCTACTCATTAGGTGGAAGGTGGAGTTTCCCAACTGAAACTCTAATTTTCTTGTCATGATTAAGAATCACCAAAGCTAGACATTCACTGAATGAGTTGTTTGACATGCTGTGTTGTGCTTAGGTTCCTAAAATCCACATCTGCCATACTTTGGATCTGATTCTTTGTGATTTTTTTCCATTCCTAATTTTTTTTTTATAGATATTTTCTTGTGTAAGAATTCATCTCATAGTCTTTATATCTCACCTGAACTGGAGTGCTTTGAGGTTCTTGATCTCTGCGTATTTATTGTAAAATCATTACTCAGATACTTCTAGTGGACTATGATTGATTACAGGCAAAACATGTAATATATACATTCAATATTTAAGTTTTCTTAGTGTACTTCAATTTTTTTCCTTAGATGCCAAAGTGTAATTACAGAAAGTGATACTGAGAATTTTCTAATTTTAACATGAACTAGGCCATCACTTCAACATGTAATTAACCTTATGCTCCGTCCAGTTCCATTTGTGCACTTTTCTTTCCTGGAGAAGACTTGGTTACACAACCACATACAAAACTTGCGTTATTGCTTGCATTAGGTCATATTTCTTCTGTAATTGGATCTATTTTGAGAGATACTTGAAACACATTAATGCAGAACCATACAGACACAGGGTAATTGAGGTTGGAAGGGACCTCTGAAGATCATCTTGTCCAGCTGCCCACTCAGATGTAAGCTAGATCCAACTTCAAAGATACATTGTGTTTCTCAGGGTCGTGTCCAGTTTCTTAAAATCTCCGAAGATGGAGATTCTTGTAACCTCTGATTTTTTCCTTCTTACAAAATGAAAGTAATTTTCTTGTCCCACGTGTTGCAATTCTCTCTCCCTTTTTTTTTTTTTTTTTTTTTTGCTAATAAAACCCAAACAGATTTTAAACCAGGCAAGGCATCCATATAGAAAAACTATGGGCTAATACTTTACTGAATAATGAAAATTGTTTTGTATGTATTTGTCATACACTTTTTATGGTATCCAGTCAAGTATAATACAAGTGCTTCTTATTGCAGTGCCACTTTGAGACCTGCATATAAGAGCGAAGCAAAATATGAAATACAATCTGTCTCCATTAAAAGGCAGCAAAATATTACAAGTGAAATCAACACAAGCTTTATAAAATAGTTAAATTAAGATGAAGTATGAATGTCTGCCAAGAGAAGAAGGATTTTCTTTGACTAAATGAATTAAAGCTAAAATATAATGGACAAAACTAATTTATCCGTTCTTAAACAGAATTATAGTGCTGCAATTTCAAAAAATGTCTTTCAGATTTAATGATCTGTTTATATACACTATTTTGTACCAAGTGTAGCATTTCAGACAGGATCTTTTATCAATGAGTCATTTTAAGAGACTACCCACTACAAGGAAAGAAAAAGCTCACATATTTTGTTACTGTCATTGTTATTACAAAGCATTAATTAGGAGGGGATTCCTATTGTACAGTAGTTTAGCAATCTATACAAGTATCCATTTAGACTACAGTAGCATTACTCTGATTAAAAATGATTAGTATTTAACTGGTCATTTTCCTCTTACTTTAGACTAAAAGTAATTAATTACATAAACTGCAACGTTTAAGAAGCAAGTGAGCAGACTATTCTTTTAATGATGTCGAAGCTAGAAGATCCAAAATTTGTGTATGCTTCATTTAATTTCAGGCTTTTTCTTTCTTTTATATTTATTTTCATTCATGTTACCATTTTTCTGTGAATACAAGCACTTTTTAAACACCAATTCAGAAATAATAATATCAGATATGTATTTCAGTTTTCTGATTAGCTCATTTGTGAAAGAAAGTTTCAGATGTCAAGACAGATGAAAAATTTCCTGTAAGAATTAGAATACTCTATATGGTTTGAACTTTATTCCTGAAATGATAGACAGAACCTCTTTCTGTGTCTTCCTCTATCCTTCTCAGATGGTGAAATAGGAGATGAAATGTAAGGACAGCTGAGACTTTCCAAAGAAAATGCTTGTACCCTCAAATTTAGGATGAACATAGTAATTTGAGATAAAAAGGTCAAATAATTGTTTAACAAAAAGTAAAATGGTAACAAGGCAAATGGGTAGGAGATGCCTAAAATACACTGAACCGGTTGAAATGTATTTGTTGCTGAGCATCACAATTCTTATTTCACACATATTTACAATTTTTTAAAATTCTGTCCCAAGATGCTAGTCAGTGAACTTCTTTGGACTAGGATGTAGGTCTCATTGGTAACTTAATCTAAGACTTTTTGAAACCTTAGTTGAGGTGGTTGAACTTTGACTTGTAGTAGCAGATTGAATTAGAACGTAAAGGTAATTATTAGCTTAATTAGATCAGTTTAGTAAGTGCTCTCATGGACTGCATTGTCCTGACTAGAATTTAAAAACTATTTCTGGGATTACTTTCAGCAGCTGGAGGTACTGTCTCTTCAGACAAGCTTCAGAAGGGTTCATTACTATCTTCTCTTTCATATCTCTGTGTGAGCCGCCATCCCATCTGCCGTGGCATCCTGGTATGGGCTGGGTACGGTGCCAATTGGGAGTAGTCAGCATTTATTAATCCCTGGGGACAGGGATGGGCCAAGGCCAGGACATGGGCCCTCAGTGGGGCAGGGCTATGGGGAGCTGAAGCCCAGCCCTGCTGCAGCCTTGCTGAGACAGGCGCTGGCAGCCCTGGGCTAGCATGAGCGCCTGGGCCTGGGGGTGAGCAAGGACAGGCAGGGCTGGTGGTGCCCCCAGGGCTCTGACATTTTCTTGCCAGCATCTAAAATAGCAATTCATATCTGAAGGGCAGTCTTAATTTATGTCACTTGGAAATTTTTTGATATGTCATGTCTATTTTTGTCTAAAAGTTCAGCGAAGGCAAATTTTTAAAAAGAGAAAAGTGTATCCCATAAATAATACTTATATCAAATTTAAGCGAGTTATTCCCTTACTGTATGCATTCACATTGCTAGAAGGATTCTCTGGGAAAAAATGTGTAATGTTGCTCCATTCTCAAATTTAAAATTGAGAATTCTGGTAATTTTTATTATCAGGTATGTAATGTAATGTGTGTGATATTTTTAAAGCTATTTATTTTGTTTCACTTAATGTGAAAATGAGCTTATGGTCTATATTGTGCAATGTCAGTTACATGTGATGACAGAAGTAAATCTAAAGTACTTTACCTCTCAGTCTTCTAACTCTCAACCGAGGGAATCCATTGTTTTTGGGGGTACGATTTAAGAAGAAATAAAGCTTGTGTTTCTCTCATCTGTGTCAGTCACACTGTCTCACTGGTTACGTGTTTTCATTTGACTGCATGGTTTTTGCCATTATAGTAGAGTACTCTTGTTCATTTCCAGCACTTCGCGGTGACTTAACAAATGGCAATGAAAGGAAACAGGACTTGTAATGAGTCAACACGATAAGTGCAAACGGGCAGTTTTCTTTAACTTGCTATTTTTTATGCATCATATGTTTAACAAGGATTTGGAGAAGTATCTTTGTGCATCTTAAGATGAAAGAAATACTGCGTTTTAGAAAGAGATTACGAAAGATCTCCAAAATCCATGTTGCTATTCTTGTTTCATTGTCTTACTGATAGCTACATTCCCTAATATTTTCAGACCAGCATGTGGTCCCTTGCACTAGCTTTTGGTAGAGTTTGTTCCATCAGGGAATAGTGATGGCTGGGCTGGGCTGGACATTGGATTACTTTTATTTCCACAACTCCCATATTCCTCAATTCCTAAAGCGGTATTTAGGAATTCCTTATATTAGGTGCTATATATACGTCTACAGACTTCTTCCTGGTTACTCCGGTCAGCTTTGGAGGCACACATAGACAATGAGTTTTAGAAATTCCTTAGAACCACTACATACAGGAAGCCACCAAATACTTAGAAGAGTCTTGATACTGCTCCATCTTTCATCAGGTTCTCTGACATATCTTTGTATACCTCATTGATTATGCACTAAACATAGTATTTTAGATCCAGGAATTCAGGCAATTGCGTAGCATTTTCAGGGAAACAGCTTCATTTAAGCATAAATTCAGTAAAGTATATCTCTAACAGTTAGATTGATAGCACATATGACTTCAGAACTTTCAAATATGGACAGATCTCTTGAAAAGAATTCTTCCCAGAAAAAAGTAAAAAGCAGATTAGAGTTATACTATAATAAAATCTCAGCTCCTCCCAAATGCAACATATAAGCATTAACAAACATTGCCCCCCAAAACAGTGTACATGAAACTCTTCACACAATGCTGAAGAATTATATTTCTTCCCTACATCTTTTGAAAAAATGGCACCTTTGATCTATGTAAATGGTTAAAAAGTTTATATTGTTTCTCTGTTCTGTTCTTCATATGTTCTTATACCACAATCACAACTGCAACCAGTGAGTGAACACCAGTTCTGCATTCAGTGTTATAGCTCTCATTGGTTGTACACAGCTTGTTTTCTTTCAGTCTCTATGAAGAATTATTTACGCAGTGTAATGTAGTTTTCTTTGGGGTGGAGAGCTGATTGCACATACACACTGCTGTATTTTTATGTGAAAGAAAGTATGATCAAAGAAATATGCCTTACACTTCAAACAGAAAATGTTAACATTCGTGACAATCCATATTTCATCACAACTATACATCAAATATGGTGGGAAAGTAGAACTTTGTTTAAACAATAAAGATAAAGCTTTCATAAAGTTGAAAGCAGTGAGAAATATTTTTTTCTAAGAACATAAATAGGATAAATAAATACTTGGGAAATATTTTTTGAACACTTTCCCACGGAGCACTTGCTACCCAAAACCTTCCAGATAGTTCAATCAGTGAAAATCATGCATAGGAGAAGTAAATATCATAAAATATAAAAGGAGCAAAAGGTGTTCATTTATTTTCATTTTAAAAATACTAAAATTAAACAAATTAAAGAAAGTAGAAATGAGAAAAAGCAAGTTTCTCCTTTGTTTTTCATATGTTCTGAAAAAGATCATAATCTACCACTGCTCCAATTTCTGAAGTAATTGTGTAGTGTTTGTGAAATAAACAATGTTAAACAGACTATGACTTGGAAGGTCAGTAACTTCCAGCTCCAGTGAATTAACAGGGAAACACATCCCAAGAGTGAAGATCCTTTGACAGAAGTCTACGCCTTCAGCTCCTGTCAGAATGAATAAGAAATTGTGAGTCTGAATGCTTCAGCTGACCTCAATTTTTTAAAATATTACGAGAGAGAACTATGTAAAGGACCATGTAACCCCTTGCATCCCTATTTTTATGCATTTTTCTCTCAGAACTTTTTTACTCAACGCTCATGCTGCTCGGCTGTTCCTTTCATTGCTGTAATGTAAAAGATACATGTGATACTTGGAAATCCAGTGGTAAAGGATTAAAACTTAAAGTTTTACAAAAATGTTTGAACAAGAAAAGATTTTAGTTAAAGAATTTACTTTGTAGATTTGCATAAAATTTGAGAAGTTTCCAGCAACAAATGTAACAAAAGGTTCGAAAATATTTGCCTTCTATACCACCAGATGTCAGATGATCATCAGGAGCAATATCAGATGCTATCTACTCTCAGCTAACCCTAAGGAAAAACCTACAAATATTTAACTAAATGTTGGTGAATTAAAAACTAACAACAGGGGCTATCGCTTATGCTATAGAAAATGAGTTGTTGAAACTCAGTGCAAAAATACTGGTGAGCCAATACCTTTGAATGATTTTAAAAGAATATATTTAGATGATTAATGAGAACGTTATCTGATAATTAGTTGACATCTTTAAAAAAATATTACATGTAGGCATTTATGGTCATATTAGTCAGAATTTAGATGATGTAAGCAAGGAATTTGCTCTATAAAGACATCCATTGCATTTCTTCATTTTGGAGGTTTTTCTAACTTACTGTAACTATTAAGTGTTGTCCACTGTCAGAAATAGGATCAGATGAGCCAATGATTTCCATTGGTAAACTGCTGTTCTCCCAGCTAAGACAGGATTTATTTCTTTTGTGAAGGCTTTTTATTTATGACTGAGTTTCTTTCTGCTTAGAATATTTGTAACTGTTTCATTTTATTTGCTGTTAGCAGCAACTGAACCTCTGTGTAGGAGCCTTTCTGTTTCTGAAATTCTTTTCTAAATTTTGAAATTTGCCTTCCTAAGAGAAAACACTATCAACCTCTGAAAAATGATAATGAGAAGACTCATCACTCCGTGAGTAATATAAGTAAGGAAAATTCCCTGTATAGTTTGTTTGTGTTTGAGAAATCATGTTAAACTTCATACATGTTTTGCAAACACAATATCTGACATTAAAAAACATTAATATTTGGACGAGAATACTAAAAGAACTGTGAAATTCAAGTGGAAAATATGCCTGGGTATCTAGAAAGTTTTCACTGAGTACAAAGAAACTGCTTATTCTGTGAAACATTTCAAGTGTTTCAGGACTGGATTACAGACAACTTCTAACTTTAAGGGCATTTAAAAAAATCTCTGCACGTACACGGAGTTCTTTAAAGATTCTTTACTGTATTACAGATTTAACATGATCATTCACACAATTTTAATACTGTGTCTGCTTTGTAGCTGTGTTGTGCTTTCATAGTGTACACTGGACTGCTCTCACATACAAGTTTTCTTTTTATCATGATGCTCTTTTAGCCTAAAATAATGCAATGAAATTCACTTGAACTATTTTTTTTTCAAAGCATGCAAATGCTATCATTATTTATATATACATATTTATTTTTAAAATGTACTTTATGAGTGCCAGGTTTGGTGAATGTTTTTATTGTGAACATTAAAAATCAAAACAAGAAAGAAAAGAATGAATCAACTGCTAATCTGAAAAAACAAGGCATCATGCCCTGGAGGATATGAGATTCAGGCCGTCGAGGGGCCGTCGAGGGCTACACATCCCAATGGTATGATTGCTCAAGTGAGAAATTCCTGCCACTGGATATGACTAAATTCAACATTGAAACTAGCAGGAGTAACTCTATAATTGCTCAAATGCTAGAGTTGTAGGAGCTTTATAAATTCCCTAATTAGAGAGAGAGAAAGCTTCATTGACATGTGTTGACTTAAGCCTTCAGCAGGCTCTGAATAATTCTATGGGAACTGTGCTGCGGAGCCCTCTGGCTGGCCTGCAAGCAGCATTGTCCTATTCTGCCCAGGGCTTTAATCATCCTCAACATTAACATCTTAAAAGGAGCTCCTCTCTTATTCTGCAACCAAAACTCAGTGCAGAGGTAAAAGCTGTTCCTGTGAAGGAACAGGGCAGAAACAACAACTACCTCCTCCAAATGCATTTCTACCATTAAACTTTACTCCCAGACAGAGCCGTCAGATGTGGCAAAGGAATGAGAATTTCAGAATTTGTTTCTAATGAAAAAGCATTGCAAGTATTAGACTGATTATAACGGAACTATCATTTATATTATTTGTATATATAAATAGGGATTCCCCTGAGTTCTTTGTATAACTCATCAAACAGGAAAAGGGTCAAAAGAGAGTACAGGCAGTTCTTCTGGAAAGAAATAAATTAATTCTCTAGCAGTTTGGAATCCCCTATCTGAGTGAAATCCCTGAAATACATCTGCATAGGCCAGCAGAAAAATTACACATCAAAAACAAAATCAAAATCTGAACCGAGCAAATAAATATTAGTATTAGGCTATTACAAAAACTGAAAGTTTGAGTGTTGTTCCATTTAAAGGAAAGAAATGTACTTTATACCACTAAAATGGCAAAAAGCAGTCCTTCCCGATAATTTCTTTTCATGCTACTGCATAGAAAATATTAAGTTTGTTTTTAAGCCATGAAATGTAAGAGGTTATCTCAGTAAACGTGTGCGTGAACCAAAGGCCATTACCAAACCTAATAACCCTAAAACCATCAACCAGCATTATATGCCCGTGATATGCAAATTACAGACATCAAGAATGTTCTCACTATATAACCACTAAGTTCTTTGCCTTTGCAGATTTTAAGATGTCATAATTTTTTTAATACATGGGTCTATTAGGAAAATAGTCTGAATGCCAATGGATATAGTGTTGTGTCAGTCAATGCTTTAGCTTAAAGCAACGGCTCTAAGTTGTGTTATTAGCTTAATTTACCCAAACTATGCCTTATTTGCAAATACCATCATTTCAGAGTACAAACACTAGTGATTTTACTAGTAGACTCCAACTCTTACCTAATGAGATTCGTTACCATTGCAGTTAGGCAACAGAAGCTAACAAATGAAGAGTTGGACAACATCAAATTGGCCAGCTGAATACCTTTAATTTTACTTAGTAAGTGCTTCACCACTCTTGTGGGAGATGTCAAGGCAGGAGAAGTGGGGATCATAGGTACGTCTTACATGTACTGGACAGGCTGAACCACTTCTTGACTTTTGCCTGCTGTGAAAATACATTTCAAGCTCTCAAATATCACACTTCTGAAGGAATGGTGACTTTTGTTTGCAGTTGCCAAAAAAAAGTGCCCTTTGTTTGCAGCCTGTCAATAGAATGACCTTTCCTTCTTGCCAATTTATGCTCAAGAAATACACGTGATTGTTTTCCTTTGCTGAAAGTTTCAAGAATCTTCCAAATTTGTTTGATCAATGGTTCAGAAGCTTTCAAACTGACATGAGAAAATACACATTTTTGCAGACTCATTTTCAGTTGGACCTGAAGCAGCTCGAGCTAAAGATCAGCTAGAATTAATCTCTGCTTAATGAAGGAAACTTGCTGAGTGTCTATAAATGCTTGCCTATGACATATATCCAGAGTTACATAAGAAGACTGCCATTTATGCAATCAGCTTTGGCAATATTTATTTTTGTATTCAAATCTTCTCTCTTGTGAAAATGAATAAATCAAGACCTTGTAGTTGCCTATCAGACAATTACCTGAGTTTTGGAATGTATGTGGCTACCTCAAAGGTAAGAACAGACTTCAAAAGCAACTTTCAGGTATTGAGTTGGTCTAGCCAGCAATGCTTTCTTCCTGCTGTCTTCAAAGAAGATGTGGGCTTTGTCTTTAATGGAACAAAACAGATGCACCATAAATTTGTGTAACTGCAGTGGAAATTTAAAAAATAAATTTAGATGCATTCTTTTCTGTGTGACTATGAAGCAGATATAAATATACTCAAATGTCTTTTGCCTGTACTCCCAGTTCTCTGAAAATCACATAGTCATGCTAACATGGCATCATACCCAAGCTACAAATCTCTGCTAAAAAAAGAAGCATATCTTACCCTGAGCACGTTTCATGTTAACATTGTGGTACTGCTTCTGATCTGCATCTGATCTACAGTCAGCCTTCTGGGAGCACAATGTAGGCATCCTAGTGATCTCATTTCCTTCTCTGAAGGTAAGTGAAGTGCAAAATTGTCATCAGGTCCTCTTTCTAACTGCTCCATGTCAACATTGCATTTCATGTCAGCAGTCCAGGACTATCATCTTCACAGCAAGCTCATGCATTCTCTTGCATACGGGCAAGATGTACTTTATACCATAATAATGTACTTATGTACAATATAATGTACTTTATACCATAGTACATTTTGTTTCCCATGACAACTCTTCATGATTTACATACCTTTAAAAAACAAGTCTTAGAAATGGCTGCCTGCACTACCACAAATGTTCTTTGAAGATGCAGAAAATACAGGAACTTTTTTTTTTGGAGATTTTGAGAGCACTGTTTGTCTGTGTAGGGCAACACCTCTCTCCTAAGCTGTCTGATTCCTGATGGATTTTGGCAAGTACTATGTGGGTTGGACTCCCATGCAGTTGCACAGGACAGATTACTGCCCTGTGTGCCAAGTAGAGATCTATGATTGCATTGCATGCATTACACGAGTTGTTCTTCCCTACTGATCTCAAATCTAAAAATCTACAAACATTATGTAAATCTTATGAAAGCTAGGGCATGTGGAATTCATAAATCTCATTGACCTAGGAGGGATGCATTATGACACTGACACTGAAGTCAGAGCAGTGACAAACGGGTAAAATCCGTTAGTCTAAGCCTTAAAGAATGAAGTTGAAGTGAATTTTCACCATACAGTAATACATACCAGGATCAAATGCAGAAACAGCTACAGCAGAGTAATTTGCCTTGCTATGGTAAATTTGGAAGGTGTATCAGAAACCTTAGAAACCCATGACCAGCAGCTGAGTTCCTCTTGCCTTACATGTGATATCTCATAGTGGTGCACTGGTCTACCTGTACCTCTCAGCTGTATTTTGGTGAGTGCCACACTACCTTGCCACCTACTGGCAGCTGCATCCAGACCTCTTCCAAAAGGATCTTAAAATGTTATCAGTTTAGCTACCCAATTATATCGACGTCATGCTAGGGTTATTTCAAACCAAATATATGTTGAGCATACACTAGGCTAACCTGTGCCTTCAGACAATAACAGCTTTGATGCATTAGCCCAGTATATTCTCAAAAAAATGGTAGCCTTAGCCGCAAAAAGTCTTTGCTGAAATTGCCTCCTTACTGCAAATGCTTAATCATGTTGCTCCTCAGATCTGTCTCTGTGTGAGTTGGGACAAGCAGCATTCACCCTTGAGCAGAAGCCAGCAGAGCACACAGTCTGGCAGACAGGGAAAGATCTTTCCTGTAAGGTTCAGGTGTTTGTTATGTCCTCCCAGATGACACTGTTGCCTGAAATGTGAGTATTTCTTCTTCCCTGTCTTTCAGTGCAAAGTACCAGTGATATAAGTTTTTCCTCTAAAGGCACAGTCCTCAAATAAGCGTGGCCTTTTGAATCAGCAAGTAATTTAAGAGATTGCTCAGCTGCTAGCTACTGGCTCCTCAATGCGAGCTAATGAAAGACAGTGCAAGTATTTCTAGTCCCTGAAGCTGATTTTGCCTTGAACGAACTGGATTACTCAGGCAGTTGAGAAGAACAGTGAACAGAGAGGCAGCACACACCATAATCCTAAACACCTCCCATTTTCACTTATTGAGATTACAGTCTTATCCCTCTCTTTCAGCATCTGCATGGCAAGACATGCGTTCTTGGGGCAAGAGTTGGTATGTCTGCGTATTAATGGCATTTGCCCATAGTCCTACTCAGAGCTACATGACACAGAGTGCAGTCTTGTGGGTAATAAGTGTCAGGCCTCACTGTCAAATGAGGCTTTGTGCCAAACTAGGAGGGTATGTGACATACCATACATGTATCAGTTATGCTCTGAATAATGCTCTGAGCCTCTCTTTCTATTAACTTAAAATCCTTAAGCATTTTCCAGGCTGTGACTTAAGTTAATGCTCTGAGCAGCTTGCAAACTAGGAGATTGAAGCAGCATTTAGGCTGCTAGCAGATGCCAGCAGATGGAGAAAAAGGATATGTCTATAGTGCACAAAGGAGCATGGTCCACACTGTAGTCATATCAGCACAGTGCCATTCCAAGCTCATTAGGCTCGCTGAGCTGTAAAGCTTATTAGTTCACACACATTGGCTTCCTATCACAGCCAGACTGCTTCCTGAGGCTAAACTAGCAGGCTGGCACATGTTCTACACCATATTGTCATACCAGCTCATTTGACAGAACTTCGGACAGCTATGCACTCGTCTGCGTGTGCACTGCAGCTCTTACCTTGGAGGGTACGTATTGACTGAGCTGTGGCTTTTGACACCAGTACTTGCATGATGCTAATAGCCATCTATGAGCTTGCCCTTCCTCTCTTTGAAAATCAAGTCCAAATTTATACACTTTTCCAGAGTTGATAGATAGCTGATAATAGCCTGCTAACTGCAGTAATAGTCACTCTATTCAGCACAATACAGATTTCTGTGGGCCACTGGTATAGCCTCTTATTCAAAATGTGAGTTACTCTCCCAGGCCCGATTTATACTCTCAATAGAAAGGTGCAAGTGCATACATTTAAACAGTGTCATCTTCCATCAACAAATTTCGTAATGAAAAGGACTCATATTACTGTCAGTCTCTAGATGACAGATGCTTTTTTTTAACATAACCTCTGGAACCCTTTCTCCATTATCCTTTCCTTCTCTTCCCTTCCCTTTTTTTTTTTTTTTCAGCAGTCTTAAGAGGACCACTCCAAAAGTAATGCCTCCTATTTTATTATGTTGGCTCATGACATCAGAAGCATATGTTGGTGATATGGCAGTAGAGGTTGAACCTTCCCACCAATATTCAGTTCCATTTTGTTGCCGTGCAACAGATGGCAGCAGAGGGGCAATCTGACCAAATGGTGTCTGACATGGAAGTGCATATGAAGCAAAGGAGTGTAACTGAAACAGTGAATGTGAGCACAGTGAAGTGGTGAATGATGTTTTTTACAAGTATCAATAGTGATGTGAAAGACAAGCCGTGTTCCAGATGGCCATGCATAGCCATGCATTTCACCATGAAATGAAAAGCATCTCAATCAGCTCATCTGTGTGAATCAGAGGATTATGACCAGGGAACTGTGTATGGACCTGAATATTGGCTTCAAAGCATTGGAAACAATGGTGGCAATGTTGGAACATTGCAAAGTTTGAGCCAGGTGAGTCCCATGAATGTTCACACTGGAACAGAAAGAACACTGTCTGCAAGTTTGTCAGGACCTATTGAATCAATACAAGGCTGAAGGTGACAGTTTCCTGGGATCACATCATTACCAGTGATGAGACATGGTGTCACCACTACCAGCTGGAGTTAAAATTGCAGTCCATGGAATGGTGACACATGAATTCCCCATTGAAAAGAAAGTTCAAGACGCAGTCCTCAGGGGGTAAAGTCATGTGCACTGTCTTTTGGGACAGAAAAAGGGTGATCCTTTTGGATTTCCTGAAAGCCGGACAAAACATCAACTCTGACTGCTACATCACGACACTGACTAAGCTGAAGGCTCAAACTTCCAGAGTCAGGCCAGAGAAGAAGACAACTTTTCTCTTGCAACATGATAATACCAGGCCCCATACCAGTTTGAAGACCATGGAGCACATTGCCAACCTTGGCTGGACTGTCCTACCACACCACTGTATAGGCCAGATTTGATGCCTTCTGACTTCCATCTCTTCAGGCCGAAGAAAGACGGACTGCGTGGGCAACATTTTTCCAGCAATGACACCGCCCTAGCAGCTGTAAAACAGCAGGTCATCTCTGCTGGTGCAGATTTTTATGAGCACGGCGTGGAGACTCTTGTTCGTTGCTGGGAAAAATGCATAGCTAATGGTGGTGACTATGCTGAAAAATAGTGTTTTGTAGCTGAGAATTTTCTCTGTCAAATAGTGTTATTGTGCTCTTTGTATCTATTGTAGTTTCCATGGAAATAAATAGGAGGCATTATTTTCAAAGCAATCTGTGTAACTATGCTTCATTTCTCAGACACTACTGTCTAGAAATCCATATCCCACCCCTTATTTCTCTAACAGTCAAGAGCTGGATAACTTTCCTCTTAAGCACTAGGTGTAATATATTTCTGTTCAGCAATAGCAGATTCTCTTTCTACCATTCTAAGTAGGCTATTTTTTGAAGACAGCTAGCAAAGAAAGAAAGTACATAGAGTGAAAAAGTCACATACTGAGTCATTAGATGGTTCCTCACATTTCTCAGAGGTTCTACTTCCAGCTCCCCTTGGCTCCCTTCAGTCTTTCTTATCCCACCCAGAAAAGCTATGCCTGTTTCTCCCATTCTCCTTCCACCAGCTCTGGTAGCTCCACACAGCTAAGGAGATGACATTTAGCCACCCCTAAACTAAGCGTTATGATTTCAAAATTTTACTACTTGCGGGTACCTAAAATCATAAGTTTTGGAGGAGCATGAATAGGGTCAGGTACATACAGAAATTCTTCACTGTGAGGGTGGTGAGACACTGGAACGAGTTGCCCAGAGAAGCTGTGGATGCCCCCTCCCTGGAAGTATTCAAAGCCAGGCTGGGTGGGGCTTTGGGCAACCTGGTCTAGTGAGCGGTGTCCTTGCCCATGGCAGGGGGGTTGGAACAAGATGATCTCTAAGGTCCCTTCCAACCTGAACCATTCTATGATTCTATGATGTTAACTTTGCATTTGGATTATAACCATAAATATTAGACAATGTTAATGCCTTTTTTTAAAAAAATTATTTGGTTATGTGTTTTCCTCTTTTCTTCTCATTATTTAGTCTTTTTTATCTGTCCTCCTCTCATATAAAAAAATAAAAGAGTGAGAGATTGCATCAGACTTTTAGAAAACTTTGAAAAAAAAGTTTTCTGTGCTGTTAACTTCACATCTGCAAAACCAGATACCAAGAACGTCTTCCACCCACCTTTGGTCAATAAATATCATTACTGCAAACAAGCATGAATTGTAGGAGCTGAACAAATCAAGATGTGCTTTTGACAGGTTCATTTGGCAGTGTAGGAGGATATTCTACAATTCTAAAAATATGTTCTATTTTCACAGACATTTTGAGATGTCTCTGTAAGTTCTCTTACAGGAGATGGCCCAGGGCCCATATGGCACAAGTCAATCTGACAGATGTTATATAATAATCTCCCTTGATTAAACTAGTACAAGACATTCTCTTCTCACCAACCAAATAACAAGCAAAAAAAAAACCCTATCCATTTTGAAACAGAACACCATCATCTAGATAGGCATGATAGAGCTAGAGACCTTGTTATAAAGAATAATGTGGTCTCATCTGAGAAAACTTTGTCCTTCTCTGTCACTGTCAGAGTCCATTACCAGATGAGGTAAAGTGACTACCAGCGCTTATTAGTTCTGGAGCTTATATCCAGGTTATTAATTTGAAAGCCATGTTAGGGAAAACCAATATACACCAAAAGATCTGTAAAAAGGAACATAGTGTAACAGTAATTAACGGATTAGGAAAGAGAAACTGAAATCAATTAAGTTACAGAGAAAGTTTGCATGAAACTTTGTGTGAAAATAAAGGCTTGTCAAAGATTTTGTATCGTACATTGCAGAAATAGGAGTCAGACTTATTTTGGCGTAGAAATGGGCTGTTACTTTTTTCAACGTATCCTTGCATATAAATGCACATAAAGGGCTGAAGTGACCTTAGGTATGCAACATCTTACACTGAATATACTTATGGAGACTGCAGTTTCCCTTCTGATTTTCCTTCCTTTTTTGAGTTGCTACAAAGACTTTAAGCATTTAAAATTATTTTATGTGTGCAGAGCCTCACCATAGAATGTTATGATTTGGATCTAATTTTGCTAGTCTACTTTATTTGGTATCTTATTTATATTAGTAGCTATGTGGGGATGATTACTCTTGTGAATATATCTTTACAGAATGGGACTTTTAGTCTAGATTCACTAAGGCTGAAAATCAAATGCATTTTACACCACAATGCTTTTCTGGATCTGGAACTTGCTACTTTTTAGGATTCCTTTCTCTCCTTCTCCCTCTTAGAACCATTGCATTACCAACAAATCATCCATTTTATAAGCATAAAACCACATGCTGCTGTCCTATCTTGTTTAATTGTTCAAAAGCGTGTGCTTATATTTACATGGCAACCTCAGAGACACAAAAAAGGAAAAGATAATTTGCTCGACTAGTGATAACGCTATATCTTGTACAGTGTCATGAGTCTTTTCTCTCAACTTCATGCCATTGTCTCTGATGTAAAGGCATTTAAACATGTAGAAACACTCCCATTCATGTTATTGATCCTGGCATGCTTGTCTAAGTCTCAGCTAAAGCAGCAGTCTTCTGCTCACCTTATTGTATGAAATTAGACTTCATCTTATTGTACCAAAACTCCTGGGAACTAATTACAAGACTTTTTTTATGGTAAAACAAGCCTATTAAAAGTTTACAAATTGGGCATGTGTTTACTTTCCATAGCTCACATACTGTGCTCTGGAGTATTGTTCCCATATGTAAACAACATTGAAAATCCA
This sequence comes from Penelope pileata, assembly GCA_013396635.1. NCBI lineage: Eukaryota > Metazoa > Chordata > Aves > Galliformes > Cracidae > Penelope > Penelope pileata. The sequence continues at coordinate 1,208,240 of WBMW01005007.1, forward strand.
AATTGCCTAAGCGGTTTCCCTGTTTTCAGAAACAGCTGTTCAATGTGATCGTTACTTCACATTTATTTAAAAAAAAACAAAAACAAAAACAAATATTGATCTTCTTGAATCAGAACATTATCTTTTAAGGGAGTACCAAAGTGGAGTACTGTAATAATTATTTTCTTCATTGAAAATGTTTTCTTTTGAATGTAAGCGTCCATTTATAAAAAAACACCCTGAGCCAGTAATCACTCCTATAAAGAATATATACAGAACCATCAGAAAACAACATGAATATGCTAAGATGGAGAAATTCTTATACTGTATTATTCAAAAATTATTTAAAAAATAACTGGCATTCTTCAGAGTAATTCTGTAGTAAGAATCACTCTGTCCACTTCTCACACACAAATCCGGGCAGAAGTTACACTAGCAGTTCCTATCTAGGTGGGAATTTCAGAGCTGAAACCACTGAAAATGAAACATCTCACAATGAGGTGATTGAGTTGATGTTAATGGGTGCATATGTGTTGATAGAGTAGTCCAGTATATGTTGCAGGTACTATGACACCCATACGTTGTTCTGAGCAGTCTAGAAAATGTGAAGCTCTTTGAAACAAGTCGCATTATTGTTAAACCATAAGGGGGATTAACCAGCACAGCTGTGCAAGGCCTTGCCCTTGATATGGAAGGTGTGGTATATATATTTAAACAGGCACTCCTTGAAAACAGTCCCAGTTGTACCTGGAGTGAACAAACAGTTTTGACTCACTATGTTTGTCAAACTTTAAAAAACCGTGTCAATAATAGCATGGATGTTGCGCACTAATTTCTCAGGAGGACTAACATCAGATATTAACATTAATTCCCTTACTTATTGTTGCCTACAGAAACACTTTCATAGTCTTATAACCATCAGATCAAATCTGGTAAGAAAAATACTTAACCAAAATGCCTTTATTTTCAAAAACTTACCATTAGAGGATGATCCAAGTAGTGACCAATCCAATCCAGCCTGTAAGGTTCCTGCCTGCTCTGTCATCTTTTCTGCTATCAGCTTGGAAAAGTCCATCATCTGCACACCCATGATGGCTGTGTAGGTTCTGGGAATTTGGCTTAGCCAAGAGGGTTTCAGGAAGGGCTTTTTTTTTCCCTGGCTTCCAGCCTGGAAAAGCCATCTTCTCCATTTTGCTCCATGGATAATGCTAGGAAGGGCTGGTAGTGTGCTTCTTCCATGCTGGAGATAAACACAGTAGCCTTCCTCTCCAAGAAAGCAGACCTCAGAAAAAAATACATGGAATATGTTGTTTGTCCTTTTTCACTGTTTAGAGTTCTTTTTCCAACAACGTACATTTCAAGTTTTAATGCCTTTGGTTTAGAACTTGGCCTTTCTTCCTTTCTGAAGAAAGATTGTATATATTTGATAAAGTCCTAGAGTTTTGGGACATCCTTTATTTGGCCTCCACTTTAAACCCTCATCTGTGTCTGTATATAAACTGAACAACAAAATCATGCAGACGTACATGTATCAGTATTGTATGTGATTCATAACATTATTAACACTACAAACAAGATAAACCAGAAAAATCTAACTATTGATATAATATTTAAAAGTTGTTATCATGATCAGTGTAGTTTGTACATGTTAGGGAATAAATATATATTAATACACAGAAAACTAAAGAAGAGCTGATGGAGCTGTACAGCTCTCACCTGAGAGCTATGAATAAGGAAAAAATGGATGATGGATGTGTCACTGTATTCAGAAATCCACAGTCCTTTTTAAAAATGCACTTTAATGCCACCTTGGGGAAGGAAGATATAATATCAGACAAAAAAAAAAAAGCATATTTATGTTCTTAATTATTCCTAAAAATCCAGAGTATATTCAAGATATTCTTCACCATAACAGAAGTAACTCCACTGGAAACAGAGAAGTAACGTCAAGCTTTCCTCACATAAATGGCAAAAATTGAAATCAGATACTTCTGGAAACTGCCAAGAATAGTCTCAAGCACACATAACTCTTTTGCTCTTAAGCAACATTATTTCACATCATTTCCAAGCCCATTGTCTGTATTCCTGTACAGTTCCAGTTGTGAGGGGTTGCTTTCAGTTCTGTTCTGCTACTTCTTTAAACACAAAGGTGGGACAAGGCAGTTGAAAATCAAGGAAAATCTGCTAGCAAAGGAAGAAACAACCATGTATCAAGTATCCAACAATAGATTATTTTTAATGGTGAAAAGAATGGAAATCGTCTGATATTTAAGAGATTTGAAAAATTTTAACTTGCATTTTCTTCTTAACATTTCACTTTTTTAAAAAAGAATTGTTATTTAAAGAGAGCACTTCCTGCAGTATATAAAATACAAGAAAGCTAAACTGTGTATTTATCCTGCTGTGACTAGAGTGTTTCACATGAATATCCCAGGATGCAGAAGTGGGATGAGATTGTGGTTTTATGAACTACTGCAGGTGCTTCTTAGAAAACAAAACAAAACAAAACAAAAAGCTACTTTATCTTCTTTTTTCTTATAGACATCAATTTTATGCATCCCTAGTCTGAGGCTAATGGAAGTAGACTGAGGAGGAACCAGTTTCGGGTTGGCAAAGGGATAAATGTGAGGATTATTTCTCATATGCAGAAATAGATGTGGAAAAATTGGATAGTGAAAGGGTAAATGCTGAACAGATCTCATTCTTCTTCCATTCAAAACTTCTTTAAGGAAAATTTCTTCCAGGGTTCTGCAACCTGTAGAGATTTACTATGATTAAGGCATGAAAGTTTTTGAAACAAAAATATTGCTCATTTTTAAATAAATACTCTGCCTTTATTTAGAATTTTTTATTCACAATTACCTCAGATTTTCATAAATCATGCCTGAGACTGTCCCTCACATGTTTTCTCCCCTAATGCCTGGGAGCATTGCCTCTGAGTACCTCACTGTGGCACTAAGACAGTGGTGATGTTATTTTTCTCAGTGGTTTCTGAGAAAGAGCTTGGTCCTACTTCTCTTGTGAGGCCTGCATACTGTTCGATTCATGGAACTGATAAGAATTCAATTTCTTGAAACAAAACCAGAAAATTTAAAAGTCTGAGCAGATGAAAGCAGATTAGTTTAACACCACTGAGGATGTGGATTCATCTCTGTCTGGGACTGTAGGAGAAGTAAGACAGTATCAGCGGAGAGACCCCGAGACAGCCTCAGATGAGGAGATTTCTCCAGTAACACACTGATATTTGAATGTATCTTTCTGAGACTGGTTTATCCATGCAATTCCACACCCAAGCTAACAAACCTGTCCAAGCTAACAAGTACATCAACATACTGGAGCATTCCAGCAGAGGCCTGGAACACGTGATATAAAAGGATGAGAGAACCAGGCTTCTTCAGCCTTCAGAAGAGAAGGCTCAGGGGAGACCTTTCTACTCTCCAGAACTATCAGTTGGCTCTCCTTGGAAGTGCACAGTACAAGGACGAGAAACAATGGAGCCAAGTTGGAACAAGGGAAATTCTGTCTCAGTAAAAGGAAAATAATTATTACTATGAAGGTGGTCAAACACTGGAACGCGTTTCCGAGAGACTTTGTGGACTCTCCATCTTTACAGATTCTCAAAGTGAGTTGAAGAAAGTTGTAGATAGAAGGAAACCCACTATGTAAGAACATTTTTAAGCCTGGAAATAAAAGCAATATAGTTCATAACCCCAAACACTGGTTACTGCAACCTGAGCTACAGAGCAAACCCTCTGATGACCACACTGCAAGTCCCAGAGCTCCAGTGCAGCAATAAAGCCACAGGTTTACCTTTATGCTGAAACCACTGGACTGTGCTCCCACAAAGCAAGCAGGGAGAAAGGATCTCCTTCTATCCTGGTCCTTGTTCATGAAACATGATACCTCTGCATAGCATGTTAGCTAGTTTAAAGTTTTGGAGAGGTTTCTACTGGAAAATCTCCCCATTTTTCAAGTTTAGAGCCAACCAAGCCCTGGAGTGACCAAAACTCTGAACATGAACTTCTGCTACTTATTTACTTATGCTCTTGTGAAGGAAGAACACGTTCCCTAATTTCAAAACAAAAAATATCTGAAAATACATTTGCAGAAGTTACTTCTCAACAACTTCTGTATGTAATTTATCTTCAAAACACATTTTCAACTCTACTTATTCAGTATGTTTCAAGTTCAGGTACTATTTTTTTAAAAAGTGAGATTCAGATGTGTCATTATCATTAAAATATTCAGCTACAAGGACATTTGCCTTTCCCAAACTAGTTCTATCATTCTCTGAAAGATGACTGTTTTCTGAGAATAAAATAATCTACAATGTGATCGAAGGTGTTTAAGAGGATCACAGGAATGTGCCTCACTGGAAGAAAAAGGAATTATGAAAATATCCTCTTTCCCATATTTTCCCAGAGGAAAATAACACAACAGTTACCAATAATGGAAAAGGTGCATTTATGCTTTTTCTTGTCCCCTCATTATGCTATTTTTTAATATTCCTTTTCCTCAAATCGAGTGCTTGGTGTGCCATCCCCCTTGTATTTCTGCTCTCTTAATTCACCTATAGTAAATTTGTCTTTGAAACAATCCATGGGATTTAAAGCCTGTTGTGAAATTAGAATCATCTCCATTTTGAGTTCTATTTATATCATTCCAATAACAAAAGGAAAAATGAAAACTCTCATTTTATCTGCAGTTCAAACCTTTCCTGTTACTAAGGATTACTCAAGCTGCTATAGATGCCTTCTGGATTATGCTTTCACAACTCTCCTGTCTTTCAGGCACATTTGGTACGGGTTGGACTGGAATACCTGCACTCTAACGAATGACAGTTTATGTCTAAATTGGGTACACTTCAGAGAAATACATAAACTACTCTCCAATCTGTTAGTTGTACAGCAAGCAAACATAAGAATTCCCTTAAAACAGTCGTAAATATGACTTCTCCTTTGCCTATATCAAACAAAGATACCATTCCAAATCAGAAAAAAAAAGTGAAAACATAATTTCAAAGTAATTTAGATCCTTAGATGTGTCTGAGCTATCATGTAAATTTGCCTCTCTGTATCCAGAAGATCCTAAATAGTGTTCCTAAGAGTCTAAGGAACCAATTTGCCTGTTAATCTACAGCAATATTCAGGTGACTGTGTGATTAAAATTTAATTACTGCTAACTTTATTTCTCATTAAGTTTACATTTTCATTCAGCATTAATGTGAACTTACTCTACTAGGCAAGTGCTGTTATAAAGAATGTATTCTGGATTGCTTCGTATATAGACATCAGGTGACAACAGGTGGTGGTAATACACGGTTGTGTCTGAAGGACATATGAGTTGACTATCTTAGCAAATGATAATTTTTTTTCTCGTTATACAGCAGATACTTTCAAAAAGAGCTCAGGAGAAAGCAAATAGTATCTTTATCCCATTTAAAAAATTCCCAGGTGTTCATCCATGTCCTGGTTTCAGCTGGGCAGAGTAGATTTTCCTCATGTTGTCTGGTATGACGCTATGTTTTGGCTTTGGGAGAAAACCAATATTGATAACACACAGATGTCTTAGTTGTTGCTGAGCAGTGCTGTGCAAGCCAAGGATATTTCAGTTTCTCAGCTTCCTGTACTGTCCTGCCAGTGAAGGAGATGAGGGGGCACAAGAAGCTGGGAGGAGACAGAATCAAGACAGCTAACCTAACCTGGCCAAAGGGGTATTCCGTACCATATGACATCATCGCGAGAAACTATAAAATTCTGGGGATTTGGCCAGGGGGCAGCTGCTGCTTGTGGACTGGCTGGGCATCAGTGGTGAGCAATTGTGTTGTGCATCACTTGTTTTGTATATACATATATACACATATAATTATTGTCGTTACTATTATTTCTCTTCGCCTTTTCTGTCTTAGTAAAAATTTCTTATCACAGCCTATGAGTTCCACATTTTTCCTGATTTTCTCCCCCATCCCACTGTGAGGGTTGAGGGAGTAAGCAGAAGGCTGTGTGCCTGCCAGGTTAAACCACAACAATTCAACACATTTCAATTCATATTCTTAATCTAACTCTTCTCAGTTACTACCATCCTCATTTAGTCTTAGGACCAACTGCTCTGCTACTACCTCACCTGTTATATGACTGCAGAATATTTCTTTCAAGCTGGTAGTCAGAAATACAGATTTAGAAATAGATAATGCATGTTATCCTATTAAAAAAAAAAAAAAAAGAAGATCACTGTCAGTTGGACTGCTCTGAACTACAAACCTGAAGCATAAATAAAATTCATCTCTTTATTTCAAATGCTCACAGATCTGCACCATCTTGACCTTACTAACTTTATGAAATAATCAGTGTTGAGCTGGGCTTATAGTGTGCGGCGTTCTGTAGTGTGGAATTAATGAGTTGGATGGGATCCCTTATATTTGGGAAGCAGAAGGAAGTTCTGTGGGGAGGTGTGAAGTCTACTCATGTCAGTGGAAATGTGTTGTGTGGGCACTGAGGTGCCTTTAAGAGGAGTTCCGTAATCTGACATTTTCTTGCTTTCAAGAGTTTTCCCTGCATGGATGTCATACTTACTCAGCCTTAATTGATACCAAACAAAGTTCTTCTCTATGGGAATATTCACAGTGAGTAGGGAGGACTCAAAGTAAGGCTGGTAAAACCAGTCATAGGTTCTGACGCCATAGGAAGCTAAATTCAGCACTAGTGTGAGCAAGCTTACAACATACCAACCTAAATCTAGTCTGACTTTGAAGCAGAAATATTCCATTAGTCACCACTTGGGCACGATATAGTCTGTGAGTGCTACCTGGGAGCGTAGCATGAATGGGGGACTAGAAGTGTTCAAAATGATTTATCATCATCTGAAAGCAAGCAAGCCTCACCTAGAGTAAGGTTTTGTTGTTACTGTTGCTTGTTTTTTTTGGTTTTCTTTCTGGAGTCTGTTTTCTTGCAATTTTGAACATCAACCCTATTTCAGCATAAAGTTCACAGTATGTCAGAATAAGTGTGGATCCACTAAAGGTATGGGTGTATGTCAGCAACACTGCTGTGTGGGTCTGTTGATAAATATTTTTGTGTTTTCTGAACAAAAATTAATGTGGAAATTTTTTATTTGGCTTTTTATTTGTTTATTTATTTAAATTGCTGGACTTGGACGCAGACTTTATTTCAGGTGATTTATGAATGTGATGGAAAGAACAAAAGCTCCTAAGTGTGTAGAGATGAATACAATTCCTCAGCCATCCTTTCCGAACATTCACCTTTTCTTTAACTCTTTCAGGTACGTCTTTGAAAATAAAACACTACTGGCTAGGCATCAAATTAATTTTACCTTGTTAGGATTTTCACAAGAACAGAAGTAGAAATTTTGTGTTATATATTCTAAATCATTCTCTGCAGGTAATTGGCGAATATGCAATACTACAACTTTAGGGATTATTTTTGCAGATGGCTACAACACTGGCAGCCCTCCCTAGCAAGGAATTTAGTAACTTTTAAACCTAGATTACAGTTTTGCTTTGAGAAAACCATACATTCATCTGTCCTTTTTTTTTTTTTTTTTTTCCAGTGAGTACAGACCTTAGGCAATCTCACTGTATTACACCAGGCTGTCATTGGATTGTATTGCCAACTAAAGTCTTGTTTGAGGTAGCATAATGATTTCCCTTTTTATTCAGTTGTTCTCAAACTAATTAAACAACAGATTTTGGCTGGAGTATTCCTTGCTTGGTTTCTACCCAAAAAGAATTTTTAAATGTTTGATCAGACATTAATTCCAGAGTGTGAGCGTGGGAAAACAGACAGACATTTCTCATTACAAAAAAAATGCTGCTGTTATTTTGAACATCTGTACAACTGTAACGGCAAGATGTTAAAAGCTGAAATTGAGTGAAAAATTGTTTTGATTTGCTTGAGTTATAGCCTTTTGAAAACAGGACTCTGAACTTGGTCAAAACAATGTTTTTCCACCATGTTCATAACATAGCATGCTGTGATGCTTTTATGGCTAATATGCTAAAGAGCCAGGGGCTGAGGGAGCATTTCTGTGCATTTTAAGCTGGAGCTGACAAAAATAAAATCTGCAAAATGGAAAATGGCTTTCAACAAAAATGATTTGTCCTTCACTGAAAATATTCATTGAAATAAACTCAAGGGCAATCCTTTTCAATCTTGGATAAAATACAGAGTGTTTCTTTCATTAATTAACTACAGAATCACAGAATCACAGAATTGCAGGGGTTGGAAGGGACCTCGAGAGATCATCGAGTCCAACCCCCCTGCCAGAGCAGGTTCCCTACAGCAGGTAATTACTTAGCAAACATCTGAACAACTTTTAAGAGAAATAAACTGACCCTCAAAATGGAATGGGACTTTGCTGCTCTTAAATATTCCAGGATTCCAAGCGGCAATACCGTTAGCTACAGCTAAGTTTTTCTGGTTACCAAAGGTGAGCACAGCCGCATCTCTTAGTAATGCTGGCTGTTTTATAGCAGCATGAGACTGGCGATACTGGAGCAGATCAGAGGTCTATCTCACACAAACTTTCGTCTGCCAGCTGGCTACAGAAACCACCAGAGTAGACAATTTTGAAGCATCCTAGGAAAATTATTCCAGACTCAGGTTACATCCAAGGGCATGCCATTTAAGATTATATCTAGATTGTATCACCCTTACTTGTACTGAAATTATTGAGGTGTTTGCCTTGCAACAAAGCAACAAAGACCATAGGGAGAGTTTCATTGTAACAGGTAGTTTGGAATAAGTAAATTAATTTTGTTCAAAAAAAGTTAGAGTTGATTAGGAAAACAGAGCATTAGATATGAGAATTTTGGTCAAGGTATATAAACTGGGTAACAGAAATATTTTGATACCTGGCATTTTAATAAGACACCTGCAAAGTCCCATTGTCCTAATAACACGAAATTATAATTTTGTGATCAGTGCTCACTTAGATTTACTCTCATTTGAAGTCATTTGTATAGCCAGTAAGATTTAGTCATTGCTTAGCAGCGTGCAACATTGTTAAGATGTACACAGGACACAAACACACAAAGCAGAAGAACTACAAGCATATTCAGAAGAAAGTAATTGTTTGAGGGGATAGATCTCCACGGCATTATGCATACTGATGTTAGGCTGTACATTTGAATAAAATTCATGAAAACAGCTTTTAGCATGGAAAGATACAGCAAACTGCTGACAAATTGCTATGGAGGTTTTGATGGGAGATATCTATTGATACTAGAAATAAAAGAAAATGAAACTAACTAACACTTATCTGAAGTAAGTTTGAAAACTTGAAATCAATTGAAAGTGAGATTTAGAGACTAATTAACAGAAAATGAAAAAAAATGATTCTCATCAATTTCAGTCCAACATGATGCCCAATGAGAAGCTTCAAAAAATGTTTTATTAAAAAAAAACACAACTTTTTGCTAAGTTTTTGGTCTCTGTAAAACTATGAAGTGTATCTCCTTTTGCTGAGCATTATGGAAAAATATTCTATGAGTGGGATGGACTTAATTCTAGGATAATAATATATTTTCTATATCATTTTTCATTCAATTTCAAATACATTTAAACATTTGTTTTAAATATATGAAGATTTTCATTGGGTAATAATGTACTGTTGAAAACTTTGAAGAGAAATGAGTCTTATAATGAAACTTCGATAATTTTCTTGGTTTTTTTTTCTGTTATTTTCTTTTAGGTGTAATCATTTTCTGTGATAAAAAGATTGGTTGATTTGTTTTCTTCTCTTACTCTCATAGCATTTTTTTTTATATAACAATGCCACAAAATTTCTTTTCTCTGCTGACAAGTACATTATATAGAGGCAATGTTATTTATTTCTAATTTATTTTTAAATATAAGTGACTGTCTAATAATAATGGAGTTATTCTGGAGATATAATGGACGTAGTGACTCTCTGAGTCACTATATCTCTTATTTCAGTAAAAGAATGTTTGTGTGACAGATGGTGGGATTACTTCCTTCATTTAAATCAAAATAAACTATTAATAATTTGCCTGGACGACCTTTACTTCTTCCACCTATATTTTTAGATACAATTATTTAATGTTCAACATTGTAGCTCTCACACACGAACACCTTCCAAGTTTCTCATCTACAACTGCAGGAAGAAAACTGAATCTATTGGCTTCTACCCACAGAGACTTTAACTGCTTAGCTGCTTAGTGCAGGAGAGTTTTGTTTCTTTATTTAAAAGACAGCAGAATGAGATAGAAGAATAGCTGGGAAGAGGGTCAGAAATGCAAGAGAACTTTGATACAGAAAGTTAAGGCTGCAAAAAAAAAAAAAAAAAAAAAGGAAAAATTAGAAAAGAGGAATAGCAAGCGTATCAAGTTCATAAATTGTTTATAGATGCTTCTGTGAGCTAAATATTCTCTATAAGGATAAAATATAATAGCTTCCCTTATGTACTAGGTCATCTCAGGACAATCTGTGAAGCATTATGTTCTTATCTCAAGATCTTAGGCTGCTTATTCCGATTCCTTCGTGTTCATAATTACACCAAATGAAAGCATTAGCTTTATATGGACATATTTGAAAATGACTGATTTATGTCTATCGTAATCAGCTTACTCTTGAGATGTGCATACCATTCTGTGCTGAACATCCTTAAGAAAATCAAAAGACTGTAGGTTCACCAGTTACACTACATGAAGATCCAATACACAGCTAAAATTTTTCAGGCATCTTGTTTCTGGTGGCTGTTTATATGACTAGAGAAAGACTTTACATGAGAATGTTGTTCTAAAAGAGCATTACCCCATGTACTATATCTGTTCCTAGAAGATTAATTTCTTTGTACACAGCATGCCCATTGATCTTTTCTATGATCCTGTCATCACTTAAAGAGATGCAGCTGGAGGGTTGCTCACACCACTGGATTTATAGGAATGAAATGAAATCTGGTCCCATATGAAACTGGGTTCACTGGAATTCCAAAACTCCTTTTATCTAATTTGAAAATGCACAGCTGCTTTATGAATATTTAATTTGATCCTTTTTATTTTAGGTTTTATTATTGTTCTGACATCAGCCAAAATTCTATACAAGCAGAAACAGATTACTACAGTATACTCAGCTAATCTTTAATTGGTTAATTCTAGAAATGGGAGATTCTCCAAATAAACCTTCGTCATTACAAACATGATGAAGTTCACATTTGGGGCAGTAACATATACGAATAAAAACTGGAATTTTTCCGATACCAAACAAAAACAAACAAACATCAACAAAAACAAAATACCAATAAATCACCAAAAAGCTCTTCTTGACAAATTAGCAGATCTCAGTATTGTATCTAAAATGCATCTTTCTGTGCAAAATGCAACTGATTTTCAAGTGAACCTTTACCCTTTGCACCTGCATCTCAGCAAGATTCTCTGAAAAACTGGTAGGTTTGTTATTACTGGATAGCTACAATATAAAGGTAACTTAGGGAAAATATTTAATTTATTGTTAAATACCTACATATAAGCACAAAATTAAATGCAGTTATGGCTATTATTTGATGCCAGTTCAAGAAGTACAAGTGGTCCATAATTTTTCTTGCAGAAATGTGTCATGAATCTTGTACTTACTGCTACTATCTACTTAACTCTGTTAGAAAACAGGCTAATGTTTTTTTCATCAAGGAAAACAAGATTCTGAGACGCTGCTCACAAACAAAAATTACTAGTAATCCTATCTTCACACTTCATATCACAGTACCTGTCTAAATCAGCTATAGCACGTACTTTCACTTACACTTTTGAGCACATGTGAAGGATGCTGTTTTGTATTTTGCTTAAAGACTTTTCTCAGATACTTAAAGTTTTTGCCATGCTTAGTCACTTACATGGCAATTTGCAGTTTTAAAAGACCGTCTCCAGCTGAATTTTAGTGGGATAAATTAAAAAATGATCATCAGTGTGGGAATTAAGGGAAATTATTATTTTACTGATATTAAACTATGATTAATGATTTCATGTTGACAAGTTAATCAAAATCTCTGAGTTCCCTCTGCAGATTTTACAAACACTCTATGGGAGAGGCAGTAAGAACACAGAATTACAGAATCATAGAATTGCAGAAATAAACACCTTCTGCAGAGATTGAAAGAGTTCTGTAGTTGGCTTGGGCTATCCCGTATTTGGTTACAGCTATCGCCATTTTTACAAGAGTGATCTGACATTGCTGAACAGAGGCTCTGTAATGAGTTCACAAATTATGATTAATTCATTGTGCTTTTCAGTAAAGTGTGCCAAGGATTTGTGTATGGTTATATATAATACACAACACAGTCAAATATTTATTTCATTGAGTAGAGTTCTAGATCTGTTGGCATGGATTCTCAATGTTGCTAAGTATTGTTTTCATTACCAAATTACTCATATGCACTAAAAGAAACAGTGTTTACTCAATAACAACTCTATTTTTTTTGTAAAAAAGAACTTTTCTCTTTCACAGTGTAGCACTTTTTAATTAAGTTGAGAAAGTCATCTGCGAAGACTGGCTTGGTTTTGGTTCCTTGTATTTTTTAATTCATTTTTTAGGCAAGGCTGTTTTAGAGCTGACTGATTTCAAGAGCAGCATGCCAGAAATTTCACATGCTAAAATCAATTTTCATACTCTGAGCCCACTCAGGAAAGGCCAGGTGGAATCTGAGCAAATTTTACAAAGTATTTGCATTCGAAAAAATGGAAGTCAGCACAGAAGAACATCTTTCTACCTTAAAATTGCAAGCACTTAATGATAGATATTTTAATGAAGATATCTGATCAACCACATCATGTTTTAATTCACAATCTGCTTAATGGACTCTGATTCCATATAACATAGAAGAAGCATTAAATCAAGGGAAGGTCCTTGATGATTTTACAACCTTGGAATCCTTAGCCAAAGTTGTGACTGTAGAAAAGGGATGACCTTTGTTTCTTGGAGAAAAAAAAAAAAAAAAAGATTCTCAAAGTGTGGTTTGGCTAATTTACCTCTGAGAAGAATGATAAAGATGCTGATTAAAAAAAAAAAGAGTCAGATCTTCTGAAGCACGCTGCAGAGAGCTTTACTGCTATGAGCATTTTTATTGTGTTCACATGTTCCAGGTTCAGCAGACATGGTTTGACTGGCAAGCTAGAGGGAAAAGAAGGAAATCGTGAATCACAAGAAATTGAAAGAATGAAATTGGGAATCACAAGAAATGATCATATATTTGATTAAAAATTGCACTAATAATCATGGATAGATTTATTACTTTTGTCTAGGAATGGTAATTACTCTGGAGAAATAAATATCTCACCTATATTTGCAAGTACGAAGTGTGCTAACAATAAAAATTTGTTTTCTGGATTGTACGTCCAGCCTGGCTTACTTCTGTGATAATTTATGGCACACTTTTGACTAGGAGCAATAATTTCTCCTTGATGAAAATGTGTATTTGCAGTTTTTCCTTTCTTTCTTGTTTTGGGAGATATGGGCTGAATAACAGAAAGTAAAAGAGGAACATGGAAATAAGCAGCAAGATGAAGGAAAAAAAAGCAAATGAGGAAAGAAGTACAAATCTCTAGGAAGACCGGCAGATATAGATCAATGGAGAGCGAAATGAACTACACGGAGGTCCATTTAGAAAAAGAAGTGCTGGGGACAATACATAGAAAAAATGAAGAGAGAAATGAGGCTGAGGAGAATATTCATATTAAATAAGGCTTCTGACCTTTGAAGATGATGCATTGGCAGAGCTGAATGGTGCACATAATTTTATTTCCTGATCTGCATTATTTCCATAACATATTTCCCTTCCTTCTAGATAAAAGACCTGCTCTGCTGGTTTTATGAATGCTCTACTCAATGTTCCATGAAACTCCCCATTAATTACATTTTGAGTAACCTAGCCTAGTAAGTGGCAAATTTTCTACAGCTTTTTCAACAATCCTTTTGTTTGGAGATTGGGACATGTTAATTAACTACTTATTCAAAATATAATAAAATTAAGTTTATGGCTCAGTACATAGAGATTTTGAAAACAAAAGGATGACCAGGATAAATTATTACGTTCAGAAGACTTGGAGGTAGTGCCAGTTTACATAAGCTAAAGATTTGGCCCATAGAAACGAATTAATTTCATTGAATGTACATTGTTCTATGTGGTTTTATACGTTTGGTTTTGTTTATTTGCTTGGTTTTTAAAGTATATTCTATGAGAATAGCATGAATTCTCCATGCTTTTGAAATAAATTTCTAAAGATTTACATAAATTCCTTGTGAGTAAATCATTTTAATTTGAGGAAAGAGCCCTACCCAGCTGTGTTACAGATTTTAAGTAAATAAAATTTTTCAGGAGTAAAAAGGAAAACAGATTTCTAACAAAGTTTCTGAACTAAGACTATAAAACTAATAACATTTCTGAGCACTTTGATAAGGCCCCTGTCCCTAGTTCAGAGTGAAATCTTAGAAATCATTATAAGTTTAGCTATGTTTGATCAGAAGTTACGTGAGAGAGAAGCTCCTACACAGAGCAGTTTGCAGCAGGAGTTGTGTCTGCGTGGCTTGCCTTCTGGAAGAGGACTTTCTGCCCTTTTGTTTAGAGAGTTTTAGGAGATTACTGGCTGACAAAGATAACTACATTTGAGTAGTGTAAGTGTGCTCTCAACACAGCTTGAAACCTCAAGGAAAATTTTCAGTTACATAAAAAAAAAAATGAAGTCAGCACTTAGCAACAAGAGCATTGAACTCTCACCTCTTTCTCAAGCTACAGAGTTTTATAGAATTTTCTGTAATGTAAACCCCAGGTGAACAGAATCTTTGCAAACAGTGTTTGTGTATTTTATTTTAAATCCAGATGCAGTTTTGCTAAATTAAGATTGCTTTTAAACTTATTTTTTGATATTGTAATGTGTTTCTGTACTGCCAAGTTTGAGTAGGATGGATTTTCATATATTGGGGTAATATCTGCACTGCATTTTTGTAGTTGACAGTGCATGACATTGAGGTTATGCCATATTCCTAAAAGGACACAGAATGTGTTTCCTGGACATGAACCTAATGAGGTTCAATACAGCAAAGTGCAAGGCTCTGAGCTTGGGTCTGAGTAATCACAGATATGAGTACAGACTGGGAGGAAAACTCCTTGAGAGTAGCCCTGCAGAGAAGGACCTGTGGGTTCTGGTGGATGAAAAGCTGGACATGAGCCAGCAGTGTGCTCTTGCAGCTCGGAAGGCCAATGGTATCCTGGGCTCCATCAGGAGAGGGGTGGCCAGCAGGGAGAGGAGGGTGATTGTCCCTCTCTACTCTGCCCTCCTGAGGCCCCATCTGGAGTACTGCGTCCAGGTCTGGGGCCCCCCAGATCCTCCCTGCCCCCCTCCCTCAATCTCTGCCTAACATTCATTCAAAAGAAGACACCCAAGTTATTATATTATAGCTTAATGGAAAAAGAATGGCATATCCATAAAAACTTCGAGGCATAGCCCCATTCTGAAAAGTGATGAGCAATTTTTGCTTACAGATTACTTGTAGTCTTACTTAGTGTATATATATATATATACACATATATATTTCATGTCAGAAATTTGTTATGTAAACACATGCTTATCTTTAAAGACTGGAAACATTTTTAAAAAGAAAGCATATTTGCAGCAGTATATATTTTAAGCCTAGTGTACTTAACGAAAAAACAAGCAAAATATTCATTTTAAGTTACTTCCATGCTATTTTCTGGTTTCTGCTGGCTATCATAGTCGTAATTTAATTTTTGATTATGTTTTATACTGGCCAAAACACTATTGCAAAGCATTATTTCAGGGTCCCCCAGCATCTCCATTGCTCGGACAGATCCAGGGTTTCACTTGGGTTACTCACAGGTGAGGGATGCAGACCAGCTGCCTTCAGCACTGGCCTTGCAGTTTATCCACTTGCATGGTGTCTGGAGGAGCAGAGACTGCTGGACTGATTCTCACACATGCAACGTCAGCATCCTTTAATACTGCTATAGAACACTGAATTAAGTGCTGGTAAATAATTAATAAAAAAGAAATAGTAATAGTGTTTTCATCATAGCAAGGATTTTGTGTGCTAGAGGAGAAACAAGTAGTCTTAAAGGTGAGAGGAACACATCCTTGCTTCTGAACTGATGGTCTGATATAAATCAGCATTGTTTTATGACTTTGCAGTCAGCATGGTGAGGGTCTGGGGGTGCAAGAGGGTGGGGGCCCTGTGTGGAAATGCGACTGTGTCTGAGGAGGTGGTGGTGTTGTGTAACCACAGTGACAGAGTGCGTCACAACATGTGACATGTGGCAGCAGAACAGCCCTAAATAGCTCTCACCATCTTTTCTCCTCTGGAGGTCTGGAGAAAAATTTGGTTTTCTGAGTAATGTTTTATCCTTCCCAAAATCACCTGACAATATGGTTCAGACTCTACTAGAAAGCATCTCCCTGAGTGGTCTCAGAGTTTTAGGGGATAGTGGTAGGGCTCTTGCTCTCTGAAGTCTAGTTTATAAAAGCATACTCCTGGGGCTGTGGGATGAATGCGTGTTCATTAATCCTTATGCTAAAATTGACCAGTGTCCTTTTGTGACTTCCTCTGTAACAGAAGCTAGGGGCTGAATTAACTTCTGTTTGCTCTAAAGCCATTATTAGAAAAACGTCTGAAAATGACAAAAAAAATTCTATTGATAGAGGATCCATTACAATATATAAAACATGTCATAACAAGTAATTAACTTTTGTACTAAAATTTGAATTTTGTTCATGAAAGATCAGGAACTTAGCTAGATCCATCATCTGCTCAGGATTTTGTTTGTCTGCTAAACTTCAGAGACTTTATTATCACATTTCTGTTCTTCACTTTCTTACAGACTGTGATAAGTCACTACTCATCTTTGCAAGCCAAATATCTTGTGTTCCTCCAATTTTCCTCTCCAGGATTTGTTTCCACTTGATCCTCATTACTCTGATTTCTCTCCAATTTTTTCTGTGCAGTGTTTGATTTGTAACATAAAATTTGGACAAAGTATTCTGGCAGTGGCTGTGCAAATGATTAATAAAGTGGAAACATAATATCAATAGAGCTACTCAATAGCCTCCTTTTGTTTTTCTCTCCAGAGCTATATAGGTTATACATGTATGCTGAGTTCATCAGTGTCTTTACGCCTCCTCAGTATAACTGCTTCATGGGACCTCCACCCTGTAAGCATGGCTTTCATTCTTTGTCCCTGGCTGAATAACTCTGCATGTCACAGTATTAAAATGCACATTGCTGCTCGTGCCTGAAAGTGCCGTGTTCCATTGACCTATGCCCTTTGTTGTTTGCACCCCGGATTTTGGCATGAACTCATAGTTTCTGTAAATTGAGGTTGGCTCCCATCTTGATGTGTGGAAACAGGCAATAACCTCCTCAAATCCTGATGAAAGACTGAAGCTCCTAAGGCTCAGCCTAGAGCCCCTTTGCTGCCCCCAACTGTATTCTTCTTTCAGGGAGATAACACCCATTGCCCAATATTTTGCTTCTCCAGATCTCAGCCTGAGTCTAATTCACATCCTGGACTGCCTTTTACTACTGATCCTCAGTGGGAAATCTTCCTTTCTTCTCAAAGGGAGATTTTGTAGCTAGCCTGCCAGGCCCTCTGCCACGGGGCCCTCTGAAAGATGTTTCACTGCTGATTAGACCCATCCAGAGTTTGTGTTCTTCAGGCACATGATAAAACTTATTACATTGAGACTTAGTCCTTCTCCGCTGTTTCAGCTGCTGGCATCAGGACACGTAATGCAATTTGGATTTCTGACCAGCGTTAAGCAATAAGCACCATCAGGCTGAGGACGGGACATCGCTTTTGCCTGTTAGTGATCCCTATGGGGTGCCTGACAGTATTGGGGATTAGGGTGAAGGCAGGAAGGCAGAAGCCGCCCTGGAGGAGTATGCTGGTTTGCAGCATAGGTGAGGCTATGTGAACAACACTTTATTTGGGATACTTCTACAGAGGCCACGGGTGGCAGCTAAGAAGAGAAAGATGACTGCTGCATGGGTGACAACCATTACGAACAAAAATGTTCCAAGGGGCACCAAGTCAGGAACCCGTGACTGTGAACTCAGAGCAGAGACAGAGACAGCTAGAGAGCAGAGAGGAGCTTGGGCCCATTCCCCTCCTTCCTTTTCTCGTATTTCCCTTCTCTTCTAACCCAACATAAACAACTTTTTCTTCAGGCACTCCTTGCAGACAGCATCGAAGCCATGCATCCAGAAGAAAAAGGACTGCTGGAAACAGCCTGTAGCTAAACGGTCCTGGACAAATAAGCATATTTTCTCTGTGTTGCTCTGGCCATTCAGCTACTTACAGATGATATTTGTTTATTTCTGACTCTTTCTTCCCTTTCCCCTAAGATTGGCCTCAGCACACCAATGCTCTCTTTTGTAGCAAATGGGAGATATCAGAAATGCAACAAAAGAAAAAGAAGATGGCATTCTCCTACTTGCTTCCAACCCTTCTCACCACTGCCTCCCAGCTTCATTTGCCATGCAGCAGCAGTCTTTTGTTCAACGTTTCTCAATACACTGCTCAGTGAATAAGCATTAATTAAAAGAATAATAGGAAGATGGAGATCAATGTTGGTTTATTGAGAGCTAAGGCTGAATGGATAAACAGCTCTGAAATTAAATCTAGATCTAGAGAGTGGCTGGAAAGAAAAGAATGAAATATGTGTTAGGGCCTTGCAGCAGAAAAGAGCCAAATTCTGTTTGGACCAAGTATCTGCAAAAGTCTGGTTAAGAGGTTAGGACTGGGTAGCTTGTGAGATGCAGGTGGCAATGGTGAGGGGATGGAGGTACATCAGGATCAGCTGGTTTCTTTTCTCGGATCTCGGATACTTTTTTTTTTTTTTTNAAGAAGATTTCCCTTGACTGTGCACTGTCATGCACCCTTCAAAATGGTCCTGATGATCTCCAAAACCTGTTCCTTTCAAGATCTTCCTCCAATAAAGAGCTTTTCCCCTAAAGGTCCTTTCTTTCAAACAGTAAAAGACCTCTAAAAAATTTCTAGAATTTTCGTCTCATCAGAGAAACGTGGCCTTGAGCTGATTCCTTACACCTTCTCCACTCATTTCTTTCTGTCTCTAATCCCTAACAAAAATTAGATTCAGAATTTGACACATTTCCACTGTGGTATATAAATGTCACACAGAGGGCAGTGCTGCCTCTTCACAGGCTCTCATGCTTCCAAATGTTACACCACTCCTTTTGCAGAATTAGCTATTTTTTAAGCCAAGGAGGGATCCACTGCAGGAATGAATTTGCACTGGCCTTTTGCCATGTAATCTTGAGAACTGAGAGGCTGAGTTTAACATTTCAGAGACAAACTGCAACATGTTACAGTTAGTAACTTCACTTCTAAAGGGGGGAGAAAGTGTTTGAGTGGGCATTGTTCAATGGAAGCAGTCTAAAAAAACACCAGGGCCACTTGATACATTTCTGAAAAGGGCTTTTCAAGTTACAAACTGTGCCAAATTCTGTTTCTCAGTCACAAGACCTGTGATCTGCACCATGATTTGGTGTTCAGTGCACAAACATCTGTGAAGCAACGACTGAGCAGGCAAAGCAGTAAGTTTCCCTTAATATTATACACTGCAGTTTCTCCAAGGAAAATAAAAATGTTCACTCTGAGAAATCTCCAAGGGAAATAAAAATTTTCACTATGAGAAATCCCTCAACCACTTCAACTACAGGTCCCTGAAGGCCCCATTAAGTCTCTGTTATGATGAACTTAGGGCCATGTTGTTCCCTCCCCTGGCTCCCGCATGTTTTGTGGCTCCTCAGCAGGTTCCTCATTATTGTGGAGGGAAATACAGTCAACAGATTGAGGATCAAACAGACTCAAAAGCAAGATGTGAAATATCAGCCCAGTCAGAATCAAATAAGTGACATTTGATTTTCTCTGCAGAGGAAGTAGTCTAGTGACAAACATACAGCTGTGCAGAATGTTTGGCACACAGTGGGGGGCATTTGATCAGTTTGGTTGCCTACTTGCCCATCAGCGGTTAGATTTGTGTTCAGGGAAGAGATGAGGTTGGGGGGAGGTCAGTGCCACCCTGAGCTGCTCCACAGAAAGAGCAAGAGATGGGCAGAGATATTTCCCTGCTACTGACTGTAATTGCCTTCTGTTCAAAGCTGGAGACATTGCGCTCCTTCTCCTTCTTTGTATTTCCAGCTGTCATCACATTATGTTCCTGTGTGGCATTCATTTTCTGGAGAGTAAAATAGATGTTCTGGCCTGAAATTAGACAAACAATAGAGGTACAGCCTGTCCCATGGTTTCAGACACAGCAGAACTGGCTCCAAAAAAGTCTTCAGGGGCTATGCAATTATGGTAAGTAAGTAAGCCCTGTCCATCAGCTTGGCACAAGGAACATTAGTGTTACAGTTGCACAGAAACCTTTCATCTGCACTATCAGGAACTTCTGGTAGTTGGGGATGACTCCACTATTGAGCTGCAGTGGCAAGACTAGATGATCTCCAGAGGTGCCTTCCAGACACCTGCCATTCTGCAGACCTGCATCCCAAAAGAGAAGCCAGATTTGGTGGGATTTACTATTCTCAATAACATCGAGCAGACATCCAGCTATAGTAAGAGATGCTATCAATGTTTTTAAATTATCAAGCAAAGAAAAACTGCAGAAAACAACAGCTCAGGAGTTCTAACAGGCTTTCCCATTTAGCAATATAAGCATTTAATTTTTCTTCTTGGCAGTATTGTACAAACAGTTGGAGAGGAAATCTCTGGGCTGGCTTAACTTGTGTTTTTTGACACAGCCAAATGCCAACATTCAGAATTGTGTCATGCAATCAAAACCTCAGAACCGAATGGTTCCAGTTTTGAGGAAGCTTCAACAGCGATCCAGATTTTACAGATGGCTTCTATCTTTATGATGATCTGTCAAAGGTCTAGGGGTTGAACATTGATGAACTTGAGCATAGTACAGAGCTGCATACTGAACTCACTTGAAAATTTGTGAGTGAGGAAAGAAAACAGTTACTCCCAAATACAAAACAGCTTTTCCTTGCACTGAAAGCTAATGTTGTCCCACTAGTCAATTGCTCTTACAATAAAATAAATGTTAAAATGGCTGGCAGAACAGAAGAAAGCTGTTCAGGTGTGCCCAGGACAACATACAATGAACAAAAGGGAAGATGCCATTCCAGCTTCTACTAATGAAGGTTCACTGAACACTACTGATGGATTTTTAAGCCTTTGGATAAGGTCACAAGCAGTCTGAGTGAAAAACAATCATAACAAAATAATTCTCTCCTGAACAGCCTCATGAGAAACACTCAAAGAAAAAGAAAGAATGTTAGCTACATCAGAGGCAAGTCAGAAGCTGAAACAAAAATCTAGTAGCCAGAATCTGCCATGGTATCCTATACAACATTACCATTCATCTGCAAGAACCCTTTACATTGTGATCAAATGTGAACAAAACTTTGTGAAAGAAAAAAAATGTTTCTCTCTTTACTGAGCTATGCTTCTGCACTAAAGACTCATTCAAACACAAGGTCAGCTTCGTTCCAGTTCATGGATTTTGGAATGAGTAGAGGTAAACTAACATGCGCACACACTAGGACACGCATCACCCAATCCAAATGGTAAGGATGCACTTACACACTTAAGTTGATAATAGCTTTTATAAATTCACTCAGGCTAGGTGTTGTAGACTTTAGTGCTAGTAAATAAACTCATAATCTCTCCTGACACTAAATACATATTCCACTATAAGGAGAAGAATCCTTAGATACTAGAAGTAAACAGCTAGGGAGAAACTCTGGATCCATAGTCAGAGCATTCAATCCAGATCCTGTTCCCCTGACCTCATAAGCTCCTCTGGTAACCCTAGACAAACTATTTTAACAAAATCTTCAGGGATATAAAGGTGCCTCTATCCTACTGATTTTATCTTTTTCAGATGCGGTTAGTAGGAATTAAGTACCTAAATATATAGTACTTTTCCATCTTCACTAATGAATACAACTGGCAACATTACGTGTTCTCACAGTACAGTTAGAGAGTAATTGCATTCAAGTTCTGAATATAATGGACATTGCACAGATATTATACACTGAAAAAACATATTGCAACTACTTCTTCCCTGCACCCTGAGGGGACTTTCCACAGAGGCAGCATGGTATTAAGTCAAATCAATCAATTGCGAAGTCTGCCTAGGCTAAATTAAAATATTTATTCCTGGTGTCCAAGGAGACATGCACAGTAACTGTTACTCTTTAATTTCACACTTTGAAAATCTCAGCACTGAAGAGCAGGTATCTTGGCAACATCTGAACCTGATGCACAATATAGTTTTTGGTGTTTTGGGAAAAAAAATCCTTCCCCATCTTGCCAGCTGTGAAAGTCTGTGTGGTTGTAGACTAGTAGTCAGAAGTGGGTCATCACTGGCTTACAGTTTGCCAGCCTGTTTATTTGCAAGTTATTTCAGCAGCTTAGAGAATGTCTGAACAAGGACATCCTGTGGCCAATGTGGCTGTGTCCATTGCTCTTCCTGCAGGCCATACTGCTGCTGTCACGATAGAGCCAGAAAATGAGCACTCCCTTGGCCTTATCTTGGTGGAGTTTCCAGTGTTTCACCATGTAGAATCCTGTGTCATCAATCTATTCATGCATATAGACTTTTAAAAAATCAGGCCTAAGAAATATTTATAAACCAAAAGAAACATTTTAGAAGAGCATACAATAGCTTCTAATTATGCTGACTGCGCTGTGTACAATCAATGCCGGGGAGGGGGAGGAAAGAACAACAAAAAACCAACTACTGGTTATAAACTGTGGTATATGGCAAGTCCTCCTATGTTTTGACTACTGAAAAACTTGTTCTATTATACACAAAAACAGAAAGTCAAAGAAACAGAGAGATTATTCTGCTAAAAAATTTCTAATAGTATTTTCTTTTTTAGTCAGCATATCTGACCTCTCATTTTTTCTGTCTATCTCATTCATTCCCTTTGTCATTTCCTGCAGACGGAGTTGCTGACAAGAAAATCCTTGGTGTAGCTGGGGAGATAGAGTACATTTAAAATTGAGGACAGTGGCGTAGAAAATATAAGAAACCTTTGTTCCAAGCTTGGATATTTCTGAGTATATTTACTCAATACCTTCTGCTACTTAAAATTTGCAAAGAAACCATCCGGCTGATTCTTGCTATGAGAAATAGAGCTGTTTCCACTGTAACTAACCTTCTTCCTCATTCTATAATAAAAATGGATGAGTATAAATATGTTAATGGCATTACCTGAGGCAGGCATTTCAAGAAAAGCTAACTGAGTCTGATGTACAATTTGAGTTCAGAGCATCCTATTTCAAAGTATGCACAGATTTCTATTTTTGTAGAGCAAAGAAAAAACTAATAAGCTTTAGATGTAAAACATTTGGTACCATCATGCAGCTGCTGTGTGCCAGAAATGCTGACAAACTTGTAAGCCTGCAAGAACCACGACAGAGTATGATTCACATACATTTTGACCTTTGTCTTGTTTGTGATTGAAAACAGTCAAAATTACCAGAGTCAACAGAGTGCAAACTATGTAGAGTAATTGGGTTTAGTTATCTATGTCTTTAACTGTATTTCTGTGTTTCATCATTCTGGCTTTCATGTACACAGAAGCTACTGAACCATTCATGCATGCTCATGTGGAGATGTAGATTCAGCGCGTTTGACAGCTCGGGAAAGTCATAAAGCAATGTTGTCAAACAATTGTACAGAAGATGCAAGAAGCATTAGCTAAACTGTCAATAAGCAGCAACATTAATGCAAATTATCAAATCAAATTTGTTCAGCTACCCTAGTGTAAACATGCATTTATCTTAACAGAACAGCATTTGGATACTCGATGATTAAGTTTTCTTCCAAGACAGCATGCTATAAGTATAGATCATATTAATATTTCCTTTATTAACACAATGCTTTTAAGCGGGTTACCAGAAATTATTTGTTACAGACACCCTATTTTTAAGTAACACCTTGATCATATATTAATTTCTTACTCGTGATTTCCTCCAATCTGGCATCTAAAACAAATACATGGTGAGGCCTCCCAGTGCTAGTGGAACGTGATGGCAGTATCTAAGTGAGTTACAAACACTAATGTTATGGACAAAATGGGATGAGAAAGTCTGTATGTACATCAGAGTGAAGTAGAAAAAGTTGCTGACATTCAAGCGGCTCTAGTCATTCGTGGTATACCACTTCCTTCTGTATTTGTAAGATACCTAGAAAATTCGGGGATCTATTTCTTGACTAGAGATTCACAAACTACCATGGTGTGACATATCAATAAAGATACTGTTTGGTGGATGTCAAGCTGGACACGAGCCAGCAATGCGCCCTCACAGCCCAGAAAGCCAACCATATCCTGGGCTGCATCAAAAGAAGCGTGGCCAGCAGGGTGAGGGAAGTGATCCCGCCCCTCTGCTCTGCGCTGGTCAAACCTCACCTGGAGTACCGTGTCCAGATGTGGAGTCCTCAGCACAGGAGAGACATGGACCTGTTGGAGTGCGTCCAGAGGAGGGCCACAAAAATGATCCAAGGGATGCAACACTTCGCCTATGAAGACAGGCTGAGAGAGCTGGGGCTGTTCAGCCTGAAGAGAAGGCTCTGAGGTGACCTGAGAGCGGCCTTTCAGTATCTAAAGTGGGAGCTATGAGAAAGAGGAGGACAGACTCTTTAGCAGGGTCTGTGGTGATAGGACAAGGGGAAATGGTTTCAAACTAAAAGAGAGGAGATTTAGGTTAAATTTAAGGAAAAAGTTTTTTTTACAGCAAGGGTGGTGAAGCACTGGAACAGGTTGCCCAGAGAGGTGGTGGAAGCCCTGTCCCTGGAGACACTCAAGGTCAGGCTGGACCGGGCTCTGAGCAACCTGACCTAGCTGTAGATGTCCCCGTACACTGCAGGGAAGTTGGACTATATGACCTTTAAAGGTCCCTTCCAACTCAAAGGATACTCATATTCCTTCAAATGGAAGTTTATCTTCTCTCTGTCACCAGTGGTTTCAGGATTCAGATAGAATCTAGGTAGTGTTCCTTTAAATGACATCTCAAAGAACTTTTTTTAATTTCAGCTACTATGTAATATAAAAAAATTGCAAGAAACAGCATGTCAGAAGTCTTGTATTTCCCCAAACAGGAACACTGTGTTTTCCTGAGGTGAAATCAGTGCCAGAGTTTGCTGTGGTAAGTAAGGAGACAGGCAGTCTAGAATTTTCAGATGTTGTGACTCTAGGTGTCTTCCTACAGTGTCAGGAATCTCAAAAGTAGAATGTGGTGCTATTACAATTATCTAAACAGTAGATAACACTGACCAGAGTAATTTAGTTCAGTGTGAAGGGGTTTTGTTATCACTTCTTAGCAGGTTATCAGATTAGGTGGCATATTCAAAGATAGTACCTCTAGCTCAGGGAGTCCCTAAGCTCTTCTTATCTTAATGGCATAAGATGTTAGTGTTGCAACAACACCATACATGGCTAGGTTGCATGTAGTCAAACAAGGTCAGAAACTTCACGTTATGAAAATGTAAAATAAAAGGTGTGTGAGGATGGTTATTGACACATGAAGTTCAAGGTCCCTCAATACTTCTGAAAGTATTTTTTAAAAAAGCAGCTTTATAGATTTCTTTGTTTTTCAATTATTTGTTTCTGCTTTGTTCTACGCAAAGACATTCTTTCACATTTGAGTACTCAAGTGAGTAAATTTGGAGTCATCTCTCTCAAGTTTCTGTTAGTTGATCATACATTGAATGGATTAAGAGTTATGCCATATTTATATTCTTCTGATAATAACGTCTCTAAATATAAGTTTTTAGCTTTGACTTCAAACATTTTTTGTAGCAAACATGTCTCTTCTTTGTCCTTTCTCTGTATCCTTTTCTTTTGAGAATGTCTCCACATGTGCTGACATTTTGCATTTGTTCTCTCTTAGACCTAGCAGTCTCTTTTTTTTTTTTTTTGCTTACTAAAGAACTCCACAGAGTTCATTCACATAGCCATTTCTTTTTATTGCTATACATTCTCTGGCTTTTCCATCCTACTTCTCCCTGTAGCATTCCATTCATTTACAGAAAAAACCCTAAATCTTTATTTTTACAAGAGTCTCTAAGCCATCATTGCCTTGGGTACTTTTCTCCTTTGCAGAAACTAGCAATGACTACTCGTGTCATGAGCACATATCTTCCATTTACTGAACTTATCCAGGTTAATATTGGTCTTCCTGCTACTACTCCCATTACTTTGTCAGTAATTAACATCCATTTTATTTCCTAATGTCTACTCCAGAATCACTATCCATTTCTGTTCCTCGCTTTTTCCTAATGAGATGGGGGAAAACAGAAAATGCATAATGTGTTTTTCTGTCTTATTTTTGTTTGTTTTTATTTTTGCTTTTACTTCTCCTTCCCTCTAAAATCTCCAAAGCCAGAATAACAGTCATGCATACAATAATATAGAGGAAATTTTCCTCCACAGAATTTCTCTAATCTTCCCCTGAAGTAGCTGACATATTTCACGGAACAAGGCAACTGTATGGAGGAGGGTTTCCTTGGGCATATAAAATAGAAATGTACAATGGGAAATCTCAACACAAAAGTCAGTTATGCCACTTCCTTAAGGCTCTAGCATGAAAATACCTTAGAACACATTAGTTCCTAATTAAAGCTTCCAAAATCTTGTTTATCTGTTTCGTAAGTAGTGACCTACTGGTAAGGAATACAAGTGGCTATTCAGAATATTATAGCTATTATGTGCCTTAATCACAGATGAGGAGCCATTGTTCTTGGCACTGTAGAAATAGGCTCCAAAAGACATCTCCTGCCTCTCAGAAAGCATAGACTAAAAGAGCAGACTAGTAAAAGAGTAAATGTCAAAAAGTCAATGTTTTATTGATCAACATATGTTCTGAGCACGATGTTGTCAAAAGCATACATATGCATAAGTGCAAAGGAAAATTATAAAGAAGATGGTGAAGAAAAAAAATGAAGTAACTTCGTGACTAGTTTCAGGCCTTTTGTTTAGAGAGAAGGACGCCTGGGAGAAATACAAAGACGCTGTTCCTGAAGTTAAGCAGAAGCTGTCATTGTGGCTAGCTAGAGATCAGGACTTTTATAACAAGTAAGAACCAGTGCAAATGGCTGGGATGGGCATCAACAGTCTTACAGAAGCAGATCAAGCAACTTGTTCAATGAAACAGAGAATGCAATCCCAGGGATAGGGTGCATAGGGGAATTTCGGTGGCCAATGTCACATCAGGAAAATGACATTCTCAGCAGTCAAGCAGGATGGGAATGAGACTGACACTGCATTTGTCAGAGAGAGAAAGGGATGCTGCAGCAATTGAGATGTGGGATAAAGGCCCTTCTCAATAGGAGGACAAGAAAGATAGTTTCTTAGAAATGTAAGGTAGGAAGAATTTCTAAAATTTTTACACAAAAAAAGTGTGAAAATTTTGTGAGAGTGCCAAGTTGAAGGTGACACACACCTTACAGGGCTGTAAGACAGAAGTAGGGTTTTAGCCATGTTAAAAAAGTCGTATAAAAAGTAGAAATTTTATATCATGACCTGTTATATTAACAGGTTTATTTTGTTTTCTATAGTATAAATTATTTCAGCATAATGTGGGCTAAAGACAAAGAATCAATAATCTATTCTTTGAGGAGTAGACATCCTAGGAAGAAGTGTTCCAGAGATCATTAGCCATGCACAGATTTAATTGTTTTTGAGCCATATAGCTGATGTTAGACAGATCTTCTTGTCAGTGCTGTCACACTAATTATATTAACATCTTACATTTTTTTGTGGTTAGAGTTTCATATAAAATAGCTTTCTTATGAATAGGTATTAATTCCTCTGCCTAAACTGAGAATACATCATGCCAGCATGTACCTTAGCTGCACACTGTTAATGCTGTCAGAACATATATGAGAACACATATATATATTGTATAAATATTTTAAATATATTTAGTGTTAATATTCAAGTGAAAATGCATGAAATCCCTGTCAGGGATAGAGTGCATCTGTACTATCATATAAGTTGCTGTTTCCTCAGCAGGTCTTACGAGTTCTCAGATCACATTCCTTTTTGAGTCCACATTTATAGCAGCAGATTATCTCAAATATTTCAGGCTGTGCAAGGATCAATGGATGAGAGATTCTGACAATTCTACTGAGATGGAAAAAAGACTAGGAAAGACAAAAAACAAACAGATTTCTCTGTAAAATGATCCTGTTTTCATAGTGGTGAAATGTGAAAGCTCTACTAATATAATAGATTTTATGATTTTCACTGTTCACTTAATTATTTTTTTAAAGACAAAGAGGAAATCTATAGCTAACACAATTGGATAAAAAAGACTGGGGTTTTGTCTTGTAAACCTTCCAAGTTACAACCACTGAAAAGACAACTAACAAATCAAACGACTTTGTATACCATGCTCCACATAAAATGCTTTATGTGAAATACGTAGTATTTCTTCTTTGGCCATAACAGAAGCCATCAAAAACATTAAAGGGGAAAAAAAGATTCTTTGGGAAGCATTTATTGGCATGCCATGATTTTTATTTATATAAAGGTGTGAATAAAAATGTTAAATAGTTCCAATTTTCAGAAGCAATGATTTACTTAGTATATCACCATCTGAACATAGTTTTTCACTTCACAAAGCAGGTTTTGTTCTTGAACATATTTTTTAAATGAAGCAACAGAGAAGACTTATTTTTCTAGTCAAAGAGAAAAATCCTTTTCGTTTTATTAAATAAAACATGGCAAAGCATACTGAGGTCTAGAATTCCACAGAGACAAATTTAGAGGAGGAAGATAATTTTGAGCTCTGATTACGCTTTATTCTAAACTTATCAGGGGCTCTGAAATGTGATACTTAAGTAAATATAGCTCCAAAACTGCAAATTGTTCTTTTGCTTGTAGACTGGCAAAATTGCAAGTTATTGAAAGGGACTAGAAGAACTCTACAAAACGTAGAGGTTAGAACATTTTATCTGTAGTTTGTGAATGGAAGGATAAAGTACATGTCAGATCCTGCAAGCTCTCGTGTCCTTAGTTAACTAGAAAACTGTAATCAGTTTTAGAGATTTTCATGCGGCTATTCAGTGGAATATGTATTTATACATACAAACATTGGCAGCACAGGGGTGAAAGAGATCACAGCTCTCCGTAGAGCAATTCCCTGAATGTAAGAAAAATGGAATTTTTCATTTTCAGTGGTGTTTCCCCTCAGCTTTACTTTTTGCCATCCTTTCAAAACATACCAGAGAAGTACAAGCTTAAGAAATTCAGGTATAAATATTTGTATGTTTTTTAAGATTTTTTTTAGGATATGTGTTCAGACATATTTTGAGAAATTTGGAATTACTTACTTTTCAGAGGACTATTTTCAGCATTTGTTTAAAATAGCATATTTATTTAGCCTGAATATCTCATCCTGATATCACTTGCAGCTGCTTACCAAAAGACTATGTGCTTTTCTTGCTGCCTGTTTTACATGTGTATCCTAAAACAGTAAGTAGTTTAATCTTTCCTCTCAAAAAGCATAGCACACTCAAAGCTTTTAATATAAAGTACTAATAAAATAGAGTGAATATATCAATAAAACACAAAGAATGATAGCAATGCAGTAAACTACAAGGTATCCTTTTACTTGCATTAAAATACAAGAAACTTAGCTAATCTCTATATATGCGCAGATACACAAAATAATCCTCTAAAATACTGAGCCATTCGACAAAAAATTAACGATGTCTTCCAAATGGGGGTTTTCAGGATGAAGTATTTGTGTTCCGACAATACTTGTTTTCTATATTGTCTTCACAAAATAAAATTATCTGCTGCTTTCATTTCTCAGGGTATGCATGCATACAGATCCATATTTGCTACATCCGTTCAATAATTTTGCCCCAAAACCTGTAAGAGCTAAAATACCAACCACTTTTGTCTTTCCCATGCTGTTTCTCTGGTGACACTCATATTATTCTCAAGAAATACAAAGTATTCAGATGCTACAGGAGCTCTCTACAAAAGCTTGAGAAATTATGTGAAAAATCCTTACAGACACCAGCAGTGAATTTCCTGGAAATGAAAGCCATCAGTCTCAAAATGCACAAGGTATGTGTAACAGTGTCCTTGCTGACTTCAGTGGGGACAGTGGGCATTGAACTAGGTAATAAACTGGCCAACTCTATTTCTGCTTATCTGGAAACAAAAGAGTGGAAGGGATGGAGAAGTACATTTTAAAAATGTGAGTGGGGAGAAGAAGAATATTATCATGAGGAGAAAGTATTGTGTCAAACCTTAACGGTATCTGCTCAGTTTTCTTCTATGCAAACGTAGGCAAACTAGCATTTTCTCAGCTCCACCTCTTTACTATGGTAACACTCCTTCCTCCCAGGCACTCTTCTTCTCTATTTTAATTGGAGGCCCTTCCTTTGATTGTTTGAGAAGCTTCCAGGTCAGTGGAGTCTGGTGCTCTCACACAGGGACTGGTCCAATCAGCTGTTAATGTATGACTTGCCATTTAAATTGAGCTTCATCCACAGCTGCTCTGAAATAGGCAATGAACTTATGATGACAGTTTTAAGAAAACTGTATCTGAGAATTACAGCTGACAAAATAAAGATGATCAGCCAGGTCTCTTTTCTGCCACTGAAGGATGTCAAGGGTAACTCAATTAAGCATAACTGAATTACACCAAAGAAAAGAATGGAAAATCTAGCCTGATGTATAAAGAAGTGAACGTTTGGCAGAGCAGCGGGGACCCAGACCATGTCTGAACTAAAGGCTTCTGATGAGGTGGCTATAAAGTTGGTTGAGATGAAATGTTGAGTGTAAGATAAGGTCAAACTGAATCAGTTTATTTGTAGGGAAAATGTTAGATATCAGTGAAGTGACAAGATAAGAGCAATGTAGTTTAGCCTGTGGGGGCATAACTAGCTATACTGTTTTATCTGGTTCGTATGGGTAGCTAGAGTGGAGATGATACCACTGGACTGATGGGATGTATATAAGATGGTTTCTTCACACTACTAGAAAATGAAAAACTCAGCACGTTCATGGAGCAGTAAAAATCAGGCATGCTCTTCTCTTCCTGACTAGAAACACTCCTCAATGCAGAGCTGCTGTCTCAAGGTACCTGTGCAGCCCCCAGCCTCCCCTCAGCCCCAGAACACACCATGCTGTCTAATGGTGCACATGACAAAAGCTGTGAAGGATTGCTTCAGCTGTGGCTCTTCTCTGACTCAGTTATGTCTGAGCCTTCACACTCGTGTTTGCTAGATGTTTTAATATAAAATGAGGAAATTGTCGTTTGTCAGCTATTTTAGTGCAAATTATGGTGGCTGTCAAAGGTGCCAATTAGACTGACAAGCTTACAAGTGCTGGTCTCACTCTCCAGAAATTACGTAGTAACTTATCATTCCTGTTATTGTATTAAGACAACTGTCAGAAACTAATTCAGCATGCAGGCCTCATCCTTCAAGATAGAGTATATGTCTCATGTAAGAATTTAAATCTAACTGTAAGATAAGTAATGGAAAATGTCTGCTGAAGAGGGCAAACAGAGCTAACAATGACTTGATAACTAGTCAGCCTGAAATGAAGTAACTTAGCGTGCCTGCTGCCTGAACATTAACAAGCATATGCTTTTTGTCAACATTGAAACGAGACAGTTCTGAAAGAGGGCAAGTTTAGGAGGCCTCTTCTAGATGAAAGGAAAACACAAGGAGGCTGATACTGTTGGCAAAGCTAGGGAAGGGGTCAACTGCAGATATAAGGTGACAGTCTATGCAGGTATTTCACAGCACAGAAAGGGAGAGAAAGATTTTGTAGTGGCTCATAGAGGAAGTGACAAGTAGCTCTGTGATAATTTTTCTTTAGATGAATAGTTCTTTCACTAGTGAATGCAACCTCTCCATCCTCCTCAACACTGTGCTGACAAGCCAGAAAAAAGGAGCATTGCAGCAGCCCTCGGGTCATAGCAGGTGAATAAGAAATTTATCTGTGAGAGTGGAGAGGAGAGGTAGCCAATTTATGGATGGTTATGCAGGGAATAAGGAGAAAGTTTTAGCCCTGATGCAGCTTTTGGATCAAGGGGAGAACCACTGTAAAGAACAGATGGACAAAGGAAGATGGGGCAGTTGCTGCAAATTGAAAACAGACTTGGAGAAAGATGAAGAGTTCTGCTCTGGGGGTGTGGTGGCAGGACATCCATGAAGAGAAACAGAAAGTCAGGCCAACATTAAGATGTTATGAAGTACAAAGCAATTTAAGTAAACCAAGGTAAGCAGAAGAAATTACACAAACTAGCTTTGTGCCCAGCTTCAAGGCTGCAAATGGTTTGAAGTGATATAAACAAGAATATTGCTGCAGTTTATCTGTTCCATGCCTGGTTTGTCAGCTGCAGTCATTATTCTCTATGGCACCATCACAACCTCCACAGTAAATGACTGCAGTGTTACAGACTGAGGTGTATATGAGGAATACGCAGCAGGAAAAGATGAATCTGTCATTAAGAATTTTCTCTCCTGGAGTGTGTATGCCTTGAGAGAAAAAAATAAAAATCTACTCAAGAGAAAAAAATTCTACACAGTGGATAAACTTATTAAGTGGAGTTGTCTTTATATGCCATATACTTTATATTTTCAGAAACGTATTATTAATTTTTTAGATATATTAATTGAGGTTTTATCTTTACTTTCTCTCATTTACTTCTGTTAGCTCAGCAAACCTAAGCTCAAGTGCAAAGTTGTGTCCTCTACAGTAATAACGAGCATCAGTCAAAGCACAGGCAGTGAATTCATGAATCACAGGATAGCTCAGCTCATTTTCCAATATTTATGCTGGTTTTACAAATGAGAACACTACTAATAGCTTTTTAGGCAGCAAAAATATGCCAATGGAAAAGACTGATTCTGTAAGAACTACAAACAAATAGTACCAACCACTTTCCTAACCATAAGCAGATCCCATGCTATCCACGTGATCCATGCAAACACAAACAAAAGAAGCAGTGCAAACCTTACATGGAGACTTCTGTCATTAAAGACTTCAATTGCCACAGTCATTCCACCATCAAAGCAGGCAGAAAATACGACGACTGTGAAGGATACAGGCTGCTGTTCTGGAGAAATTTTTTAAGTCTGAAAAGCAGCTTTTACTTTTCTGAAGGAAGTTTATTTTCTTATAAATAATTTATGTTTTTGATTTCTTTACGTACTTCATTTTTGGTCCAAATATTGTGTTATCAAAGAGGAAATGAATCAAAATGTCTTGCAACTAGGAAATCAATTTTGCTGAAAAACCTATGAAGTTATTTTTGTTCTGAATATTCTCTAGTTAGTGAGAGACCACTTTGAAACTTAGGTACACATTCCTGCAGAGCAGCTGCAGATTAAGATGTTTTGCAGTTCTCTTACTGTAACTCAATGATTTCTATGTCCTTGAAACAAATAGTCTGGCAGCTGCTTGCAATCTAGCAAGTGTGTCAGCAAAAGTGACCCATATGTCAACCTTTCGCTTTGCAGCTCTCTACTGATTGTGAAAGTAGCGTGAAATACTTCAAAAGGTTCCAGTTCCCTCGCTTTAAAGTACTACCACATGTAGGTGTTTCAAACCTATACGTTCTTCAACTCTGTAATAAATAAAAAGAAGTGGAAATGTTCATGAGGACAAATATTTGCAATATTTTGTATAACTCATCCTTCTGAGGAGGTAGTATGTTTCACATCAATAACCTTATCTAAGATAGAGTGGGCATCTTTTAAAGTGCATCGCCTATTTTCTCCTTTCTCTCTAACACTGCAAATTGTGAGTTTTGAAGGCTCCCCTTGCACTTCACAGCTCAACTGCAATTGGAACTGCATCTGAATGCCTAACATCTTTTTAATGGTTGTACGGGCATTTCTAATTCTAGTCCCAGGTAGGAACAAACTGAAGAGGTACACAAGGTTGGAAGGAGGAAAAGAAACTAAGACTAGTTTATTTATTTGTTTTACATCATTCTTCAAAAGAAGTTAAATTTTTCAACTTCATGTCCTTTGACAGTAAGCTGTTTTGTGGTAAGTATGTAAAATTCCTGGTGTCACACTGACCTCAGTTTGTCAGCATAAAATGTTGCCAAAAGGTAGCAGAGATCAGATGAAAGGTACATTTCTGTTGAGTAAGACAGTTTTGCAGTGTTGGATTTCTGGAACAATTGCTGTGACATCTTCCATTATGAAGGCTGAAGTTCTGAAAATGTTGGAAATCTTGCACAACTTGTCATTGTAGACAGTACATTATCTCTTTGCAGATGGTGCATACAAGGCCCTTTCCTACCAGCAATGTTTCATTGGCTCATCAGATTAGAGCTGGTGGTGTGCTAGCTTTCACACATACACATTTTGGACCAGCACTGCACACGGGGAACCTCAAAATAGAAACTGGAGCATCGACCCAGGTAAAGAGGGACCACTGAAATTACATATTAAAGACTATTCCTTGTGATGTTCAAAATTGATCCAAGACAGCACCAGTGAAGTGTCTCATAAAGGATTCACAATGACAGGGTCAAGTATAATATCATTTTGGCAGTTTTGTAAAAAACGTTACTAGGAAAGGTTGTTGCCTCACTCTATGCAAGGCCCTTTCACTGCCCGCATATTTTTTCTAATGGTATAAGGAGATGTGATCTTCACAAGACAATGGAAGAATACTTTCCACCAGCATGCTGATAAAAACATCTTCTCCGTCCTTAACTTTGAATTCTTTCTGTGAAATTATGTTTTTACTAAAGATAACACTGACTGTAGTGAGACTAACACTAAACTTGCTGCCAAAATGTATGTAAGACAGAAAAATTACTCTGCCCATTTTAGTTCTCTTCTAGAGCAGCTAGGGAAATTTTTTTCCCCCAAGAGAATTTCTCCTTCATTTTTTCCTGGAACTCTTTTTTCCTGGGACATTTACTTCCTCTGGCCATAATAATTCTGCATGGATACATCTATGACAGTGTGAGAAAGGTGAGTGCAAAATGGATGACCATAAATTCTATTTAATGATCAGTGGCAAGGAATGAAATGAAAGTAATGAAACTGGCCAGAAGGCACTGACATCAGTGGAGAATCTTAATAATCCTCCTTTCCCTTTTCTCACTTAAGAAGTTTTGAAGACTTGGAAATTGACCTTTGTGCTACAGTTAATGTGCAGCAAGTTAAGATTTACCAACATTAAGAGCAGTTTTTTTAGTGGCTCTCATCAAAGATGTAACCACAGCTCCTGTAAATCATATTCAAGCCAACTGCAAAATAAGTGAACCACTAACAGAATAGTAATGAACATAATGCAGGATGCAGAGATCTGCTGGCTAAGTACCTGAGGCTGAGGCTTGCCCCAAATTCCCCTCTACCCAGCTCAAACTTAGAGAGGGACAGAGAGCTGCAAGATTCAAGGCAAATCCTGGAAACAAAAAGCAAAAAGAGTAGGCAGAAACAGCATCTTCTAAAGAAAAATTGGAGGTGTTTGGCCGCTGACATTTATACACAAGAAGGTGTCTGAACACTGTCCTGACTCCCCCTCTTCCTGGCAGGCACTGTGCATACCCCATGACATTGCCTTTAGTACCATCACCAAATACTGCCCTGATGTCTCTCAAGGAGGGCAGTAACAGTGTCTGCATAACTTGGCAGGGTTCCCACACAGCATCACTCCTCTTCACACCTTCTAATTACCTTCCTTTATTCTTAAGGGTTATTTTTTATGAGCTGAGTACAGGATCAGGAGTACAAGTAGATTTGAGGTTTATAAGGTTTGGTATGGAGCAGCAGACTATCCACTTTATTTGCATTCTGCTGTAACAACATCCTCTCTCTATGCAACCGATAAGAATGGAAGATCAAAGTCTATTTTGAGACTGTCTGAAATTCACTCTACAGATGTTGCATTCAATATATTGCTTTTAAATTAAATCTTTTTTTTTTTTTTATCATTCATGCTACTCTCCTTCTAGAGTTTGCAAGTCACTATTACAGCTAGACCAAAGACACATGCATGAAAAGAAACCTTGTTTGAATTACATTTAAAAAGCAAACAAACAAACAAAAAGAACCACCCTGCACAACAGACTTCCTGCAGCCTGGATATCTCTATTTTTCTGGCTAAATCCAGCTAATACACACACTTTCGTGGTAAGAATTTCAGAGGCGTAGAAGATACTGTGCCTTCATCTGCAAGCACCAACTAGGATAAAACTTTCCACATTTCCTTCCTGAGCTACATAGCCTGAAATTTTTGGAATTCCCCATGGGCGTCCAAAATTTACCCACATTTTTATGCATGAAAACAAGTGACAGTTACAGAATTGTTTTTTTGGTATATAATGTGCTTCCTTACATAGCTCTCTGTGGATGAAAATTAATTTAAAATTTCATGACATAATTGAGGCAACCTGGCAGGTTTATTTTTTCTTTTTTATCACTTTAAGCCAAAAAATAGCCATCTGCTTTGCAAACTGTATCATTAGTGTCCCATGTGCTTATGACACTTTGAAACCTCAACTGTTTTTCCCAGGTTTGTTTAATCTTGGCTCATTCCACTTAATACATGGAATAAAGCAAAATATTGCTAAATCACCTTCATATAAAGTTCAAATAAAAAATAACCCCAGGGCCTCCTGGAAAGCTCCTCCTTTGTTGCTCATTAGGTGAGCAGTTGAGTGGGATGTGAACCCCTTGCTGCTGTTGTTTTCAAGCTGGTCTGCTTGGTGGTTTGGTATATGATACCATAGGAGAAGATACAGATTTGGAAAGCGGAAGGGAAGGAGAAAAGCTGAAGAGTCCGCAGCCAAGTGCA
Source organism: Penelope pileata (assembly GCA_013396635.1). Classification (NCBI taxonomy): domain Eukaryota; kingdom Metazoa; phylum Chordata; class Aves; order Galliformes; family Cracidae; genus Penelope; species Penelope pileata. The sequence continues at coordinate 1,245,094 of WBMW01005007.1, forward strand.
CAGCAGGAGCATGCACCAGCGTGAGGCTGGCAGGGGACCCAGGTGCACCCTCACGTGGAGGCAGAGGAGGCTGCCAGTGGGCTTGCTAAGCCAGGCTGCTCTCAACCAGCAGGACAGCCTTCGAAGCTAGTGCTGGCATTTCCACCCGTCGCTGCTGGGTATATAACTGGTTGGAAGATTTCTGACAGAATAATATTCCCATTAAAGAGACAGTTCTATTAAAATTGACACAATTCACAGAAAGATGACAGCATTGATTCATTTGGACTCTCCCCATTTAAAAAAAATTAAACTTCTTGTTCCAACTCAATGCTATGAAAACAATTCATCTCAACCTTACCGCTTTGATTTACTGTGCATTTTAATATTAAATGAGCTATCATATACACAGAATATATATAAATAGTACTCTGACACTAAAGGCAGCTGGTGATTTAACTTCATTAAAAAGGCTTTGCAGTATCAAAAGCAAACATTTTGATAGACTCGCACTGCAGTTTCCACAGTGTCTATTCACGGGAAATGTGAAAGATGAGGCTTTTCAAAACAAAATGAAAAGCCAGATTCGCCTATGCAATGCACTAATCAGGTTTCTGGACACTGCTGCACGGGAAGCACTGACCTAAGCTGTTGAGCTCTGCGGGGCAGACGCTTGGAGCAGGATTTTGATTTCCACAGCCTTGATCATTGCCCATGGTTAAGCCAGAGTCAGCATGACTATTACTTTCTTTTCTCTCTGCTTGAATCTGCTGTCAATAGATTCTGCTCTGCTACAGAGACACGGGACTGACAACAGCTGCTCATCAGCCAGCCCGCCCGTCCTTCTGCCTCTGCTGAATTTTAAATTGGAAAGCAACCTTTTAGTTAGTGGCTGACCAAACACAGCTGTTAGAAATGCAGTGTTGCAGTGAGGCTGTAGGACCCAGCAGTGTGGGTGTAATTGAACAATAATGACTGAGGTGTGGAACATTTCCTTGGGAACCGATAACTGGCTGGGAGGACTTAATGTCCCACACAGTGCTGTGGCTCATTAACCCCTAGCAGATACCAGATCCCCAGAGGACATTCCTTGCTGAGGTTGTTGCTGCTATTTGAAAGGAGGTGAGGCTCTACTTTGTTTTCTCTATGCCTGCTTGTTGCCACCTGTGTTATAAGTGTGATGATGATCTCTTTATCTTTCCAGAGAGAGCCATGGGGTAATAAATTCTCTCCATAAACCACAGTAAAGGCCTTGAAGTCACCAGCTGGTAACTGGTTGCTCTGGCCCAGCTGCGCTAACTCCAGGCCCATAACCCATGTCCCTTACTGTGGCACAGTTCCTCATTGACAGAAGAGGTTTCTCTTTTTCTATAGGTGAAGCCACAAAGGTATGAGAAAGGGAAATAGAGAGATGACATATGAGACCTTTTAATTTATTCAGAGAATTTAAGGAATCCTGTAATTTATAAGCAAAACTAACTATTTCATAAAAAGAGCTGTCCCACAAACCATTTCTGAGAAGAAAAAGATGTAAAGCAAATATGCAGCTACTTTTAAGGGACATAAAAATGTAATAACTAAAGTTATTGACGGGTGCATCTTTGTCAGAGAAGTTCAATAACATTACCAAGTAAATCATATCCCTATTCTTTTACAGCTTCCTAACAGTAATGAAATCTAGCCACTTATTTTCAGTTAGTCCAATAAAAGGGATCACATAGAGTTTTAAGGGTTTTTTTATTTTATTTTTTATTTTTTTTTTTGTACATATTCAAGTTACTGTTTTATTTTTCACTTAGAAGGGGAAATACTCACTGGAAACACCCTACAGAAAAGCCAAAGCTTTTCCTTCCAGCCTCTCTCCTAAAAACACCAGGAACAGCTCTGGGAGTCAACATCAGTTTAAGTTGCCCTCTCTGGGCTTTCCGTCTGACAGTCATTTCTTGTTGAACTATGTTGACCATGATACAATCATACCAAAGGTGAATTTGGTCCTCTCTATATGGAAAAAAGGCAGAATCACAATGGATATTGTAATACATCTGAATATTTGGCTTACCAGTGGGCTTTGTAGCTGCACTGGGAGCATAAGGAAAATTCATTAATGGTAGGAGGTATTAAAAAGACAGAGACTAAGGGCAGTTATCCAGTGAGATAAAGACATGTGCCTAGAACCAGCCATGAAGTCATTTTAAAAAATGCACTGCTTTTATAGCTGGCCCTTAAGAGAAATACTCATCTGAATTACTAGCATTACAGGGAAACTTTCAGATTAAAGGGTAGATGAACTTAGGTAGTAGAAAAATTCCACTCAATAACAAGGCTATGTGTGAAAGACAGGAGGCTTGAAAAGGCTTTTGTTCAGTGCCCTTGTACTGGTAACCTTTGCAAGAGCAGACTGATGAGGCTGAGTCGGCTTTACTTGACAAGCACAGTCTGGCTGTGTCAAGCCTACATGGATGCTTGGTGCCTGAGTGCTATTGGTCTGGAGGGAGAACAACCAGTCAACGTGACTGAGTCTTACACACATAATGGGGGAAGCTACAATTGCACGAGGGATGTTTTGTGGGCAGAGTTTTGACCCGCAATAAGCCAAGCAGTTATTAAGGCTGGGATTGTGAGCCACTCTGCTGGTGCGATGGGTTTTGTTCACTTTCATATATAGGACTACTGTATATTTTCCAAATAAAATTGTTTGTCATTTTATCCTCTAAAAGACTCTCCTGTGATCTTAAGAGGTTGAAGAATACAGAAAGACACAGCTTCAGTCCCTAAACCATGAGAATAGACGCATTTTTGGACAAAGATTTAAATCAGGACCACTGAGAAAACTAACTGGTACTCACCACTGACATCTCGTAGAAGGTTACAAAATAAAAAGGGAAGGAGACTGAAACATATTACCTCAATGAAATAGCTGTGACACTGTGTCCAGGTGGAATAGTATGAGATAAATATACTTACAATGAGAAAAGAAAATAGACTGACCGCCATTCTAAAGATACAATAAAATACTGGGGAATATTGTTCCTCTATTTTAACGTCTGTAAGTGTCTTATGAGTAGAATGAAGACTGAACTTGAAGAACAAAATAAGACTGTAAGAGACAAATGGTAAGAAATTGGTTTCTTTATTCTTTTTGTTATATCGCCTCATATCACTTTTATTGCTCCTCATCTAAAGCACAAGATGGCCTCAATGTGTGTGTGATGCCAAAGTACTCTTTGGATTTGGAATAAATATTCTGACATTATAGCAGAAAAGTCATTCAAAAATTGTCATAAATGATATACCTAATATCATAAAGCAGTTCTGAGAGTGAGTGAAGTGAGGGCCTGAGGCTTTTTTTTTTTTTTTTTTTTTTTTTTTTTTTTTAAATATTCCTTGAGCGCTTATGGGGCTCCCACTGCCACAGAATCTTAAATTTGTGACTGTAAGAATTTATCCTCCTAATACTTAGATACTTTTATATCCAAATTACAGATAAGAAATAAGGGTCCAGAGAGTACAAGGTGCAAGTCCAAGTTAACAAGTCTTAGAGTCTTGGTGGTCCTCCTCAAGCTTTCTGCTGAGCTTTTTGAGAACCATCAGATTACAGCCTGTATAGTATATCCATCTTACTTTTTGAATGTGCTCTTACATTACACAGATGTGAAATCACTGGTCAGCAAGACAAATTTAAGCTCTCAGAGCCTCAAAGTGGTAACCTGAGTCTGATCTCCTCCGTAAGACCTGTTAATACTTTTTATTGATTTGTTATTTGTCATCATGACTGTCTGAGGTTAGTTCATACTAGCAGGACTCTCTCAAGAATGAGCGTTTTAAATAAAGAAGAGTGATGCCTTGTGAGCCTCTTAGGCTCCCAGCTCTGTGAAGTGATTTGCTACTCCAGAATACTAAATAGTCTAACATCTGGAGTCCTATTTCAAGTGAAGCTGTGTCTTTCTGAGTAAAGAGTAAAATTTAAGATACAAACTTGTGACTGAAGCCTTTCCTATTTGCAAGCTCAATGCTCAAGCTACTGTAAACATCCCACTAGAGGTCCAGCTTCCTCAGGGAGGAGAGAAGGTCCAAGGTTGCTACCATTCAACTATCTGATTCAAGACCATGGGTTCAAACTGTGAACTGGAGTCATGACACCCAGAGGTGAGTCAGTCCTTTTGCAGCCCCAGCCCTATGTGACCTTTCAACTGGCCCAGCTGGGCAAGAAGCTGAATAAAAGGCTGCATCCCAGCTGGATAATTGGCTACTTGAGGACAGAGCTGGGCCATTCACATTGATAAAGAAACCCTTCATTTACAGTTAACCATGTTAAATTTATATGTCTGCTATTGTCATATAAATATCTCCTTAGCTGATGGGAAGAGATAAGACTAAGCAAGCAATTATTAAGAACTGCTTTTACTATTTGTGGAAAGATTCTAGAAGAATGACCTGGAACAGCCACCTAATAGTTTGATGGCTACAGCTGGAGAAGAAAAAAATTTTTTTTTTAAATGAAGAACATTACCAAGAGTAGATGAAAAAAACAATATTATGAAATATCTGGTTTTCATCAGCAAGAAATCTACCGTTGACGCATCAGTCATATGTATGCTTATTTAGGCTAACAGCCAAATGACATGGCTGTAAAGTCAGAGATATCTCCTCAGCAGGAAAACAGACTTAGTTTAGAAGTGGTGATAGGTTAGTTAGAAGCAGCTGGACTAGTCAAAATCTCACTGATTTATTTTATTTATTATTATTAGAGGGTACACAAATGCTTATTTGATAAAGTCAGAAACGTGCTTTAGGGATCATGTAGAGCATATTTAAAAAAAAAAAAAANAAAATATGTACAAATACAGCTTCACAAGCCTTAACCAGACAAAAGCAGAGAGTGGTGGCTTTGCTGTGTTTTCACACATGGTTTGGATATAATGTGAGGATAACTGTCAATGATAGTATTTAGCTGGTTGAAAAAAATGTGTTTTTCCAGTGCCTTCTTGCAAAACTCTGTTTTCCAGCAAACCCCTTAGATATCATTTTCTCAGAGCAGAGCAAACAGATTGCCAAAAACCGTGAAAACAAAATGGCTGTCACCACTGATTAATGAAAATAATATGTATGCTTGTAGGTGCACACTCACTAATCACATTTTCCATATACAAGCCCTAATCTTATATTTACATTCAAAAATATTTATTTCACATTAAAGGGAACAACAAAAGTAAAAACTTCATGGGAGGATACAGTCTGCATCTCATCTACAACAGCCTGTGTCTGAACTGAAGATGTGACAGTAGCAATCTCCAGCTGATACCAGATTCCTTGTGACTGAATGGGGTTATACAGAGAAAAGAAGATCATGATATTTCCTACACATCATCATGGTCCTGATTTCTCCAGACCATGAAAATAATGCTTCAGTAAAAGTGACAATTAACAAATTGATCAAAGTTAAGCATGAGGAAGTAACCCTTTCTTTGATCTTTTAGTAACATTAAACTCTCTAACTCTGTAACATAGTCACTAAGGATGAGATTGATATAATTCAGTGCACCATACATTTTTAGACACTACAAATTGCACCCAACACAAATTTTAGCCACTTGCTTCTATACCCATGTTCTCCTCCTTTCTTCTTTCCTAACAGTCTCAACAACTTCTAAAGACTGTGCGTGTCCTACCTGTAGCTAGGAAAACAACAAAAGCGGCAGCACATAGCACAGTAGCCATTCTCTCCCATCTCCCTCCTTTAGCCTTGGGCCCAGCTGGCACCAGACACCTCATTGTGCAGATGGTGGCCTTCCCACTCCTCCTGCAGTCCTTTCTTTTCCTCAGCAATGACTGCCAGCTTTCTGGTGAGAATCTAAATTAATTTATCCTAGAGAGTGATGTCACCTCTTCGTTTCTATTGGGAAACACTGATGAAAATAAAAGAAAAGGAGTCAACGCTTGAGGAACGTGTTATCCTTCATTCTCCAATTTCTGCTATAAGCCTGTGGCCATATAACATCGGGTAAATGGGTAAGGTTTAATGAGAACCCAAGATGCACTCAGTCCTATATTTGTATGGCACAAATAGACTCTTTTGCCTCAAACTAGACTGTTTGGCTCAAACTCAGAGCATACGGAAATGTCAAGTACTAATTGCTGAGCAGCCAGCACTTCAATAGCTAGTTGGACCACTCACACATTCAAAACCTTGTGACTTCCTTTCACACAGTGCACCTGAACCAAAATCTCAGATCTAAACTTTCTCTTGAATTTTGCAAAGCAAAAGCGAACTGGTGCTGAACTGTGCAGCAGCAGACCTTGGTGAGAAAACACATCATGGCAAGTCTTGTCCTATCCTGAATGGCTAAGAACAGAGCCTTATATTGTTGCAACAGAGTCCGGGGAAGGCACTCAAAATAGCTATAGGAGAGGAGAGTTTTTTCCAGCCATCTTGAAGTATTTTTACCTCAAGTACATCTAGGTAACAGGCTCTGTAAGTTAGCAAGGAATGCAAACAGACCTCCTGCAAAGGAGCCCCAGCACTTTTTCTCCTCTGCTCTGGTTTCTGCACCCACTGCGCAAGCGATCAAGACAAGGCTGGGAGATCCACTGGCTTTGGCACTGCTGAGGGACTCCACCATAACTTGACACATAAAAAGTGAATCTTCTCCTTTCCTCTGCATTTGCAAGCTGATGAAATGTGTCAAGAAATGGCTGGCTGGCAGGCAGGCAGGCTTTCTTCCCCACCCTTTTAAACCTATGTGCACATTTAATGGATTTTGGTGTTTTAGAAATGTTCTTGCTGTTTGTACTTTCTGGTACAGTACAGATTATTTATCATATACAATCATATATTTGACATAAATCTGAGAGTACTTGGTCCCTAGAAAGGATGATTTATTCATCCTCTGCTTGCAAGGGAGTAAAACCAAAGATTTCATGGGGAAAGTTTAGGTTGTGCATGGGCCAACAAGGTTGTTGTGAGGCAGATTCAGCTCTGCTTTGACAACATAATAAAGAAATGTACTCTCACTTCATATAAATGTACAATCACTGAAAATCTCTTTCCCAGTATTCAGCTTGTTTGAATTCAAACTACAGAGGGAGGATCTTCATTTCCTAGTGCTGAGCACCTGTCAGTCGAGTACACCAACTCACTACAAGCAGAAACAATAATCTGCATTTTTGTAAATAAGTCTCTGAAGTGTGAAGGGTCAATGCAACAGGCTCTCTCTTACACTGCCAGCAACTCAACCATATTTAATATCAGTTTGGGGAGAAATTATATAAATAAGCCTGCTTTTAAATTTGTATTCACAGAAGGACTTCAAATTCATATGGTTTTCATTAAAAAAAATCCCATATTTTGCATAATGTGATTTTTCTCTAGATGAATATTCATATTTTTCTTCCAGTTTGAAAAGAATTTTTTTCTCAGTTTCTTTAAACTCTTCTAGTTTGTAAGATAAATGTTCATGGATCCACATTTTGAGTGTCAATCTTTCTTTGCAAATTTCGTGACCCTGACAAAAAGAGCAACAATATTAAAGATTTAAAGTTATTGCTAGAATTTTCCATAGGTGAGTTTCTCAAGGAAGCTGAATATCAAGCAAAGATCTTATTTCTAACAAGTTGACTTTGGATCTAGACTCCTTATGAAAATAATACCAGAGATTGTAGGAATGTTAGAAAACACAGGCCATAAGCAGAGGAAATAATTCAAGTTTGAATAGGAAGGAGCTGGAAGATCCAGGATCAGATGGAGAGATGAGAATAGAAAACCCGGAACAGTGAAATGTCAATCTGTCGATTTCTCTTCTCAATAGACAGTACTTAGAGAGAAAACACTGCTTTACTTTGAGTTGCAACAAGAATATAGACTCATTTTCCATTTGCAAATAATCAACCATTACCATTTCTTAAAAAAAAACAACCAACCAAACAAAAAAACTCATTAGCTCAAGCATCAGCCAACACACTGTGAGCTGTACAAGTTTAACTTTGCAGCTATTTTTTAAAAAATAGTTAAGTCTCATTTTCCACTTCTACAGTGCACAAATACCTTCTAGTAAAAACTCTCTTTTTCCAGAACTTAAGGATGATGCATTTGAGTGAGAACTTGGGATGATGTCCGTACACATACCATGAGGGAGAGCAGGTGAGAAGGGTGTAGGAATTGATGATGGAGAATTAATGGCCTAGACTACATGTGGCAATTACTCTATCTGAGGAAGAGTTACCATCAGGAGTAATGTTTATCCAGACTGGGAATTCAGAAATTAGAAATGTCTGGTTTTTATTTTTACTTTTCTTCCCCTTTGGTTGATTGTTTTGTTGTTTTTTGCTTTTTTTCCTTCTTCTTTTAGAATCCAAGAAACACATCTGTGTGGCGAAATGAAAAGAAAAATATAAAAACTTGATTTGGTTACTACAAGCAAGTACCTCCTTTTTCCCTACAAAAAATGTCTTTTTACTTCCCTCTTTTTTTTTTGGTCAAGTTTTATTCATTTTTTAGCTTTAGATTAAATAATCCTTTAATGCTTTGCTGCTTCTTTAATTAGTCTGTTATCACTATCTTTCAAGCAGCATTTCTGAGCAATCCTGCATGTCCTTTAATCCATTCTGTTCAGTGCAGCCCCTGTGACTTCTTTTCTATACAAGTGTTTTTCAAAAGAAAACCTGCCACCATCCTTTGTGTCTTAAATTGTCCCCTCTGCAGCAGAAGAATGTGCGAGCCCATAAGCATGGCACTTCCAATCTTCTCAGGTATTTGTAGCCAGTGAAATGTTACAAAACATCTAAAGCATTTGGAAAAAAATTTAAAAGCATGCAGAGAATGTAAGCTAGTTTAAAATGTTGAGTTTGCAGTGATTCATATATCCAGCAACAGCACTCAACCATGAATTTTAAAAAGCATCAAACATCTGGTGAAAAATACCATGCAGCAAGGACGCCAATTTTCAAGTATTTTGTATGTGGCTTCACTTTGTAAAGGAGGGAAAAAGAGAAAATATTTCCTTAAAAGCACTCTGTAAGAGGCACTCTACAGCTGCAGTTGTGCCATTACTTCTCACTCTAAATTAAACAGCAAATTTCCACAATTACCTAAACAGGTAAATACCAAATTTTAAACCTTACGTAAGTCTTTTAAGAACTACTTCTGTTTCTCTTCTTTCAGGGAGCTTTGGCTTCTTTATAACCACCAGAGCATGGAAAGAAAAGCAGAGTATAAAGTTGAATTCATTAGTTTTGACTCCAACAAAATGACGAGAGCTGCAGCTCTAGTAGGCCTAAGGTAGGGCCTTTCCCAGGATCTAGATTTAACCTTTCCACTTGAGACCAAGCATGTCAGCTGGGTTACTTTGGGTTCAGTTACAGCAGACATAAATATCCAGACTTTCAAAAACAATTTGCACTGAGCACAGGAATTGCAAAAAAATCAAAAAAACCCATAAGCAGTATAAATATTGTCTGCACCACCACACTTGGAGGAGCACAGATCATTAACTCTCTGGAATGGTTGCCGTACGCATAGAACTGCATCCAAGCCTCCATCTCAGTAACTGTGCTTTACTTTGGGGAATGTCTTCTCTCCCATTGCACACGCACAGAATCCCATAGACTTGGTAAGTGCACAGACTACAGGGAATGCCCTACAACTGAGATGGTTACCACTGAGGCTGAGATTCTTCTGAAAGGAGATCAGAGACAGAAGTAGGCATGGCTATAAGACCCTGCCTTACTTGTACGTGGGCTGACACACATCCTCACCAGTAAGGATAGTTCCTCCTTACTGGTTGCTGGTCCCTTCCCACACTGTACTAGTGCAGAAGAATCAATCCAATTCCTCTACAGGCACAGAGGAGAAAGCTGAATTCTAAGAACAGTCATGGAATACTACTGGGCTACCCACTTGCCCAGCTAGTGCCTGCAGCGGGTTGCATTTTGTTTACACATTTCTTTTGCTTGCATATGTATTTTAAACTTCAGACTTCAGTTATTGTTTGTTCTATTACTATTTTATGAAAGTCGATTTCTGCTCTACAGCTACTGTCTGTGTCAGCCATGCAGTCAATCAGCCATACAGTTTCACCATGTGAGCCGCATACACCGCTGTCTGTTAGCCTGACAGCTAACCTGCTTCTAGTGTTTTAATAGGAAGATTCCAGTAAGACTGACAGTTCAAGCTGGTGTCAAAGTGCTGTGGTCCAACTTGCTCCAGGTCAGCATATTCCTCCAGCTGTGTAGCCCATTGCCTGCCTGGCCTGCACAGCATGTGATGCCAGTGCTGCTGGCCTCCCCTCCAGCAACACATCAGCTCAGCGGGCTGCTGGCTCTGCTATTTCCCATGGCACATGCTGTGGTTTTTTGCTTTGGGTCTGAGCAGAGTTTGAAGTTCAAGTCCTGGGGGTTTAAGTTTAAGGCATTTTGTAGTAGTCTGTCAAGACTGAAATATTTTCCATCCTGAACTGATTTCTTATCAGCAGGTTATATATCTGAAAAACCCACAACTCCTTGCTAAAGCCAAGGAAGACTGTTTATAAAAGAATTAATAATTTTTCAGTTATGTATTGCATTTTAGATCTGGATCTTTGCACGTAACTGAAACTTCATGAGAGAAACCCGAGATTTCTGATGCCTCCAATTCTGCATTCATGGCTAGCCACATTAAAGAAGCTTGATTTTTCCTGTTGTAAATACTCAGCACTTTTTGAGAAGTTACAAACCCAGAACATCGCTACATTTAGAAATACATTGGATGATTTATGAAGGGTCGCCTCAAGTGCAAGGGAATGGCAGCCCAGACATAGTAGAAACAATTGCAGCAGGAGACTTTAAGAAGTCACAGGAAAAAAATGAAATGGGTTCTTGCAAAAAAAAAAATAAGATGGAATAATACCTATAAAGTGACTTAGAGGAAACTCTTGCCTCTCCATAGACATATCACAGAATCAGATCTCATTATTTCTCTGCTTTTCCTTCAGCATCATCACAATCCCTCCTCTTATCAGTTTTCTGGAGATAGGGCATAACTTATGAGCATGAGACAGTAGAAATCTTCTCCCTTCACTAATGTTATGAGACACCTACTGGTAAGACTTTGCTGGATTTCTGCCATCCATAAGCCTAGCCCTCTTGCAAGCGTCAGCAGGGCATCACGGAAGCCAGAGCACGAGGCCAACCTCACCTGCAAGCACCAGGTAGCTGAGAGTGCAGCAATTCCTTTTGTACTATGAACTTCATTGTAAGGAATTAATTTGAGGCAGCATAGAGCTGGCTGACCTCTCACTGGGGGATGCACTTGGCCATGCTACCCCAGAGACGCAGCTTCAGCAGAGCGTCCCTGCCTGCCAGGTCAGCAGGGCCTTTTGCAGAGCTGCACACCAGCATGTGTTGGGGCTCCCAAGCCACTATCCTTCTCCTTTACCATCTGAAGTCTGCCAGCAACATCACATGGAGGAATCCTGTGTCCTGCTCACTCAACACAATGGGGAATGACCTGCCATGTAACTACTGGCACCTGAATGCAGACATGCTCCAAGCAGTTTAAGGAGAGTTTAGGGACCAGAGGAGCAATCTGTACTGTTTTTATCCCTGCAAACATTTTTTTCTGTTCTATATTGCTATTTACATTGGCAGAGAAACCCAAGTGCCATTTATGTCCTTCAGCAACCTGCTCCCTCCTCAGCAGCTTGCACAAAGTAGCATTGTGGTGGCCACTAAATCCCCACCCCTCAAGGCTATAGGAATAGGAACACACAAATCTTCAGGTACCAGTGGGAATGAAGCTGTGGCATCTGTTTGAGCAGAATGTCTTATCTAAGTCTTGCATCCTTTATCTAAAGAGCATTTCAAGCCTTAAGCCAACTCGAAGTTCAATGGAATTTTCCCACTGAAGCCAGAGGAAGGAGAATCATCTGTAGGAAATGAGTTCATCTTATGAAAGTTGCAACTTGTTATGGGATTGGAGAGGATTATTGCAGTTTAGGTAACCTTAAGAAGCGTCATCTCTCTTGTTTATGCTTGTGTCAGATGCAGGGCAGAGAGGTAGAAACTTTGAGTCACAGCTGGCAGCCGTTCCTCAGGAAAATATATAAATAAATAAATGACCAGTTATGAAGGACCTGCTGAAACACCAGTAGCCAAGATGAAAGGTATCTCTTCAAGTTTTATTCAGATGCTCTTGTTATCTGGGAAGTGTATCTTTCTAAGAGATCAAAGATGTTTTTTCTTTCAAACACCGTAGCTGAACTCTAAGTGAGTCAGAGCTAGGATGTTACTGGGCTGAAACAGACAATTCAAAAACAGTATTAGACCTTTTCTTGAGAAGAGGCTTCAATATTTCTTTCACCCTTTTCCAAGGGCGAGAAAGTCCTTGTTAGGAAATTCATTCTTTTCAACAGATACTGTGGTTTTGACCTGCCACCAATGGTGTGCTGCTTTGACTGACTTATATCGACATCTGTTTTGTAGTCCGCACAGTGGAAGAGGGGTCAGCTCCATTTTCCAAGTGTTCAAATAGACAGATGTGCATCTCTGAGGTGAATCTACTGTAAGCTTTTTTTAAAATATTTTTTAATATCAACACATTGAATGTCTGCAGATACGCAGAAAGTTTGCTAGAGAACAGACAGTCAATTCTAAATATGAAATGTTTCCCTTTTTGTTTGAAATGGAAAATAACCTGCAAGCCTTTCTCTGGTTATAAACCCAGCTCTGGAGCATACATTTTTTGAAAGAAAAAGAAGAAAAGAAGTTGCGATTTAGAGTATTCAGAAAAGAAAGAAAACTCATCATGGTATCAAAATTACTCTGAAGCATAAAATATAACAGCATTCTCTTTGATTAATAGGAATTGTTCCAGTTTTAAACAGAAAGTGCCTAATGAAAGGTGCAAGCTGGCAAAGGAAACTCTCAGTATTTTCATCCCAGCCCCTCGTTGCCAGCAGATTTTACCTAGACTCTGGTATTTCCATACACGCTCAGGACTGGCAATTGGAGGAAATTTATCTCCTTGATCAGGATTTTACTTTTATTCTTCCTTATTTGTTGCCTTAATTAATAATGGATCTTTGTTTTATTCTCTGACTCTAGTATTTAGCAGCAGGAGGAGGAATGTTGTTTTTTTGTTTTTTTGCAACATACGCATATGTTCTGATGAATTGTGGCACATTAAGAATTACTGAATGTGGCCCTCTACTCTTTCACACATCCAGTTTTCTCTTTCACCTTGGGAATGCTTCATTGAAAATTAACCACAGAACACCTAAACCACAAAACCACCAAAGAAAGTAAAGCAACCATTTACAAGTAAAGCAACCATTTACAAGAGTGTTCACTTGTGTGAAAGAAATTTGCAAGTAGAGGAGGTCAAAGGTGTTTGACAGCCTGCAGACTGCTAATTTCAGCATTGCCTTTGCTTTAAAAACCTGCTGTTCCCTTCACACAGCATCATCAGGTTTACTCTGCTTCCCATTACACATTATACAAAGCACTAGTCTCCCTTATAAGTTAAGAAATAATATGTGACTACAACAGTTTTTGGAGTAGGGCAGGAGAACTATAGAAAACAATCTAGATTAACTAAAAACATGTCTAATTTTCGCTTAATAAAATTGGCTGGAAAATCTCAAAACCAAACAAAATCCAACTTTGTTGCATGCCAACATTTTAATGACATTTGAAAAAAAAGTTTTCTAATCACAAGACCTACAGTTTCCATTAAGAACATTTGAAAGCTAAGCTTTTAAAAATAAATGCAAAAATTTCTGTATGAATAACAACAGCCCACAGGGTATTTCCCTTTTCAGGGAATGAGTTCAAATTCATGGCATAGTACAATTAAACTAAGTGGAAAAAAAAACAACATGTAGGATGTGACTCAATCAGGCATATCATATCTATTACTCTTTACTTTTGATATTTCTCCATCTCCCAGCTGTAACTGCTCTTAATGCTATAGAAGTCCTGATTCATTTTCTGCATCTTTCGGTACTTCACCACCATATCTAATTTAGGCATGTAATCAACTTATAATCAGTGTATGGACTGCCTCCTTGGGGGAGAAAACTCACCAGCAATACAGCTGTGGTCTGATTCATCCTTAAAAACCCATTTTTCCCTCCTGACTAGCTCTATTAGGAACCTAACTTAAATTCCTCAATTTTTCTTTTTTTGGGCTATTAGGCTTTTTCCAGGCTACCTTGCAAGATAGGCCATCCCCACATGTTCTTAGTTCAGTTCTGTAGGCAGATACCACATGGAGAATGTAGATATTGTTGGTGACACACAAACTCCCAAATGTCATCATACTTTAATTACGTACTCAACTCATCAATCCCAAGATGACGATACCTGAAACCATGACAATTTCAAGGAAATGTTATATTTATAAAGGAATAGAGACTATTATTATTCTGAAAATCTAAGTTACGCCGAACCAGAGGAACAGAAGAATAGTACAGGAATGAAAAGCCTGAATCCAAATCTACATAATTTTGAGATAAACTTGAAAGCATCTGTACACATATCCAAGACCTTTTAAAGTTATTATGCTCATTTTTAACTCTCCTGCCATAAACAAAAAGATGTGATTGTCCGATCATCTTTCATGAACTGGAATTAATATAGCATTTGTATATCCTTAAGTCAGGTTAAAATAGGAGACATGCAGACCATGCAAGTAAATTAAATTAATTTCTGGACTGCTTTTATGTGGTTTTTGAAGAGACTCAATATTATTCACTAGGAGCTTTGCTTATTTCTCTCATCTTGCTATCAACAGACACTTCAGAAACGTTATGGTTTCCTTGTCATTTTAGGTAGATCATGTCTTGGCTAAGGAATAGCGAAGGCAGTTATTTTGTTTGTTTGCTTGTTTATTTGTGAAGGTTAACTCAGACAAAATCCTATAACTTGTAAGTAATCAAGTTGGGCACCCTGATCTAGTGGGTGGCAACCCTGCCCATGGTGGGTGTGTTAGAACTAGATCTTTGAAGTCCCTTCCAACCTAAGCCATTCAGCAATTCTCTAAGAACAGGATTTGTTCTTCCTCCCCAAAACTACAGCTGATCACACCATGTCAACGTATGGCAGTATTTGTCAGTGTTATTTGAGCTTCAAAACATACGCAAAGAGGAGCACCACAAGTTTAAAATCAGTTACAGCACAAGCTCTTATCATCTTCAAGAGCACATTGCCTTTGTCAATTTTTGGAAATAAAGGTAAGTGAAATATAGGTCAATTATTATCTTGCCTGTACAAAGCCATACTTCTGTTTTGTACTGAATGAGAAGAAAAAGGTTTCTAAATTCTTTTGAAATCCTAATATTGTCAAGGGGAATAATTCATTTTCTGAAACTTAATATTTATGAAAATGTTTTATAATTCAGCCGTAGTATCAGGCTTTTGAACATACAACCACAGTAATACCAATGTGCTTTTTGCAGATGCAAACAGTTGGAGATAAAAGAGACTCAATTTTAACTCTGTGGCTACAGACATTCCGGTGACACCAATCAACACACAAACAGCGGAGTAAAATGGCATGCATGTTTTTAAAAGCCTCTTAAGTAACATGTGCAAATTTTTTTTTTAAAAGCCTATTTTCGCAAGTATTACTTTCCCCCTATAGCCCCCTAAACACTCATCGACTGATTCATATAGTAAGGAAATACATCTCCTAGAGTCATAGACACAAAGTGTTGTAATGCCCCTGTGCATGCTCACCCACTTTGCACATGTGATCTTGATTATTGAAAGCCAAGGAAACAGATCCAGTCATGATTCCCCTGAGAAAGTCAAACCAGATGGTTTACGTCTCCACAACTGTGAAAAACCTGTCTTTAAGTAAGGAGCACCTGCATGTAGATCCTTTTCCAGCTAGTGCTCAAACAGGGGCTCAGTGAATAAAGTAGCTGTTCACCATGGATGACACCATGCTGCCGTCTGTACTTGCTGAGGGCTTGCACATTCTACCAAGTAGTACATGAGTGCCCAAGTGGGACTGCTTGGGACAAATCTCTTATGATCTCATTCACAGTAGCTTTTGAGGTAGCTCCCGTTAGCATAATCGGGAAGAACACGTTCTTATTCTATTTTAGAGTTAATTGCAGCATATGCTCAATAGCACCAGATAAAACATTGCATCTCCAAAGTTCCCTTGAGTCTGCTTGACAGTCCCAGCACAGCTCCACAATTCAGCTGTGATTCACCAGGAGCCAGTTTCATGATAAGACTGGGCTAAATCTTGATGATCCTTGGCGGAATTTTCTGTAATATGCTTCCAGAAATGACTATGACTAATGACTAAGAAGAACTGGTAACAATGGCTGAGCTTTGATGCAAGCCTTTGAAAGTGAACCTTGGAAACAAAGAGCAGAATTAAATGTCCAGCAGTTCCTGAAACCTGGAATAGCTATATTTCTGCTAGAGGGTTTTTTCTTTTTCTTTTTTTGTTGGTGGGTTTTTTTTTTTTTTTTTCTCGTATTTGTTGTACATGGAAGAGAACTAATGTCAGTGTGATCCTTCTGAGGTTCTGTGGACTGGAGTAATTCAAGTGACCATCTCACCAGACAGTGAAAAAAACATCGTCTTTGCATTTCCACAGGGTTTCTACCTTACTTGATCACCATTCAACAGGAGCACTGATGCCAGCTGAAAATAAGTTTTCTCTATCTAAAGCTTCAAAGAATGAGCCACACAGAACATTAGAAGAAAAAGTGTATCAGATAGGAGAGTCGAGATATTTTAGATTTTGAATGCTACAAGATCAAGATTTAAAACCATCAGTGAATTAAGCGTCTTAGCAGGAGCAAGCTTCTGGACAAGTCAGACTGTGTGCACCCTGCTCGACTCCCATGCTTTGTACTTGTATGTGCATATAATTGCTGTGACACAAATCCTGCATTTACACAGAAGTACTATCTCTTGCAGATTATTTTATGTTCTAATAAAAGATCTGTGAGGTTTTCTATCTTGGTAAATACTGCTGCATTTAATCCTTACAGAAAAAATAACAAAACAATCTCTGTATCACAATTAAATTTAGCCTAGCAGTTTCAAGCCAATTCGAGGCTACTAAATATTTTCTCTCCAAATTCAGAGAGCTCCTAGCAATTTCATAATCACTGATGTCTTCTTTGTTTGGAAATTTGTTCTCATGCATCTACTCTATGCAGGAAAGCAGCCTTTTGCCATTTCCATTAAAGTTTTGTTCTAATTTTCTACAATGAAGAAGTATTCTGACTGTTTGGTCTGCTCAGTCAAGCAGAGTAAGCTCTCATAACTGCTGACAAAAAGGTCACTTTGCTAGCAGTTTGTTATTCTGCATCTATTCTAACTCTTGATTTTTAACTTGACAATAAAATAAGTTGTTTTGTGTTCTGCAGGTCTCAAAGGTTGCAAACTGCTTTTGGATTGTTTAGAATAATTCATTTTGAAGGTGATGGCTGAGACTCTGCATGTATTGAAAATACTGAATTGTTATTATTTTGATGTCTTCCCAAGGAAGAATGTGCAGGCTTTCCTCTTATCTTCTAAACACAGGTTAAGATTGAAATAAAAAGGAAGGTGCTACTGTTATTGAGTAAAATCAAACACTCCACAGAGAACTGAAGTCCTCTATGAACTCTAGAAGTCTTCAGGTCTTTTGGTTGCACTTGCAGTACCATGAAAATAAGCACCATCTGTTAGTGCTCATTTTGGTCAGAAAGGAGCTCAGTCTTGCTCTCCCAGTTGGATTCCAGAGAGATTACCCTCTCCCAGTATCCTTCTCTCCCAGGATTTTGGGCAAAAAATAAAAGCAACTTCTATGTTTTCTGTGTCACTTTAAGTAGATTGCAGGTAAGCTGAAAGCTCAATTTATCTGTGATTATTCAGCTTTCCAGGGTACTACACCACACTCACTTTGCTCTGTGAAGTACTGCAGACTTCTGCCTAGAACTCTGGATGAACGATGTGCAGATCAGCTTGTATGAGTAGGTCTTCAGAGTACTAGAAAAGATACAGTCTCTACTGGTTATATGTTTGAACAGATTCCAGCTTCTGCTCGTGCTTATGCAATTGTAAAAAGAGTGAACTGCAGACTTATTTTTAGCAGCACAGATGCACCTACTGTCTCTCATCGAGACTGGCACAAAGATGAAGTGGCACATTCCCAAACTGAGACAGCATCTGTCCTCAAGTGGTTTTTCTCTTCCAAGCAAGAATATTCTTTCCTTCTTTTTCACTTTCTGTCTATCCTACCAAAGGCCAAGAATAGTCTGCATGTGGGCTTTTGCTACCTGCAAACCCATTCAGGGTTAGCCAGGGATAGTCTCAAAACTAGACAGAAGGAACAGCCAACACCAGATTTCAGTTTAGTTACTTTCATTCTACATGAAGTCAAGAAAGAGAATCTCGTCCACCTATAAAGGTTTCCACTGAATTCTGTTTCCCCTGGGAATCTCCCCAGAGAGATGTGCTATTTAAATCCACCAGCTGGGAGCCCTCCCTTCTGCTCACTTGGTGCCTACAGGGTATAGATGCTTTCTTGAGCCCTCACAGGGCAAATCCAGCTTGCTTCAGATGGCCTTTTAGAGTAAAGGCATTTCGGCTATGGCTCCCAAACACTAACATTCTGGTTCAGACTCACATTGAGAAAAAGTAAGAATGGGACACTATTATTCGGTGTACAGAGATGAAGTAACCACAGTTCACGTACAAGTAAAATACTCAAGGAAATTAATGCATTTGAAATGAAGGCACAGAACAATTCACTCCCCAGAGTTTTGAAGAAAGTAGCCAACCAGCCAGGTACAAACAGACGGTGTTGGTCAGTAGTGTTTTCCATCTGGAGAACAGCAAACAATAACTTTGTCTAACAAAGGCAACATAAATTATGCTCAAAGCAATGGAATCATTAGTTTGGCTTCACTTTTATCAAAATCTAAGTAAATTTTAAAGGAAGAAACATTACAGACAGAAGTAAGGAGCAAATGGGACAAGACAACATGAATTTGCCTGTGTTAGACCAGACTAGACTGATTTCTTTCTCTAGTGAGATAATTAGTTTTCACACAGGGAAATACATGGCTGATCTAATCTATCTGAACATCAGAAAATTATTTAAATTGCTACCACATAGGAAGATATTAATTAAACTGGAGAGGATAGGGAATACCTATGAGAATTACAAGCTTTAAGAATTAAAGCTGGAAGCGAGTATCGAGGAAAGAAAGAAAGAAAGGCAGCTCCTCAGCAGTTGGTCTTTTGGTCTTAAGTTACATAATGGTCTTGCTAGCATTTGGAACATGCTGGTGAAGTTTGCTGACCCTGTAAGATTGGGAGGCATTACAGAGATGTAATAGGGTTAGACAATTGTATTGGAAGAAATAGATGACTCTGCAGGCTGTGTTTCTATTACTTAGCAGTAACAGAAATTGAATGAGTAAATGTCATTCCACATAGAACACTTATTCAATTTGGGACAGACAACAAAACTTTCTACTTTGAGGAACACACGTCAGCTAGAGATGATGGGAGAGGAGAAATACCTAGTTGTTTCTAAGTGTGAGATAGTCACTGTCCTCTGTGATGATTAGGAAAAACACTTCTGTAAGATTGCTATGATCAGCCATCATTTGCAGTAAGATACCAATTTTTTCTGCTGGGCCTTTTCCATACAGTAAGAGAAACAGAACATCAGGAGACTGGCATTTAAAACACTGCGACAGGGCACATGACTGCTCATACTTCTGTGAAGCTGTCCTCAGGCTCCTGAAAACGCAAGTGAAAACAACACACTAATGGCACTACTAATACTGGTTACACTCAGCTTTCTCAGTGAATATGTTAGAGTCAAAGAAAGGAATAATTTCAGATTCTTTAAAATTCTTCGAAAAATCTTAGATTCTCCTGTACAAGGTGCCAGTGAGAAAGAAGAACCAGCATGTCATCATGTTAAATCATCTGAAGGAGATGCTGCAACAAAATCATTATACAAACATTTAATGTATCTGGCCAATATTCTCACCTGAGAGACACTGCTTGGGCTTTTATTTTTTATTATTGTTTTCTGTAATATATAAACTCATCTTAAATAAAAGCACCAAATGTCAAAGAAAAATTACAAGGCATGATTTTATAAACTACTAAAGATAACCAAAGTTACTTCTGTGACATCCCTTACTAGTTTGCGAGGCTGTCACCTTAAACTTCATGAAGGGCTAGTCTGAAACTGGGCAACAGGTTTGTTCTGAAATGAACTTTGAAAAAAAAGTCTCAAAAATATTGCTTCTTCCAAGCCAGATGGAAGGGTGCATCTCTTGAATTTGGTCTTCTGTAGCACAGTCTCATGGTAACGCAAATACTAATTCAAATACCTTAAAATGCATTTTCATTCTCTTCAGACCAGTGCAGTAGCCATTCTTCTGAAATGTTTCCTAAATACATTATAATCTAAAAGGAGAAGGTGATGAAATGGACACTCAATAGGGATTATCACATTGCTTAATACATTATTAAAAAGATGCTCAAGATAAAAGCTATAGAGTAAGAAAACATCTTCAGAACACAACAAAATAATTTGTATTGCCACTTAGAATACATAACAATGGATAAGAATGATTGCATTATCTTTTAGGGATTAGTGAGGAAAAGCTATTGATGTCATAGCAGGAGAGGGGAAAGACAATTCTTAATGAAATTGAGGATCCTTAAATGATGAGTTTTGGATACTAACTACTGTTAGTAGTTCAACTACCATTCAACTACCGTTGAAACTGAAAGCAGGCCTGGCAAGCTCAGACATCTGGCCCCAACTGTGGTAACACTCCAAGTCTGGGAGGAGAGAAGCTTTTGCAAAGTGACAAATACTCCTTCTAAGGCAAGTACTTCCACTATGATTGAGGATCAAAAGTTTCCCAGTCCTGTACTGCCCCAGAGATGCCCTATGCTAACTGTCCCATGAATTACTGCGCCTTTCAAGACGTTTTACAGCTGCTAATGCAAAGAGTCTGGTGAACTGATCAATCAGTGAAAAGATTAATCTGTTTCTTAACAAGTATTCTTTTAAAAAAAGAAAATACCACACTCCATTTCATCTCCTCATTCTCCTACCTCCTCATTCTCTTCCAACAGCAGCAGTGGCTTAGTCCTTGTTCCTCATCCTCATGGAAGCAGAATTCAATTTTGACTCTTCTATTTAAAAGCCTTAATGAATGCTGTTATCTCCATGGCCTACAGGATTTTGAAGAAGCATTGGTATAGCTTAATGACCTTTAGCATTCAACCGGAAGGGCGTGGCTTTCGGAACACAGACCATGATAGAGTGAGATTGAATCTCAGTGAAAGACAGAGGGAATGGCAGATATTCCTATGATAAGGACAACTAGGGTCATCAGAGCAGCAGTTGTCTCAAAGGACATGACATTTCCTCTATCAGCATTTTCATAGTTGCTTGCCCTAGATACGTCAAGGAATCATAGGCGTTGGAAGAGACCTCTGGAGATCAAGTCCAGCTCCCCTGCTAAAACAAGTTCCCTACAGCAGATTACACAGGAAAGCATCCATGCAGGTTTTGAATATCTCCAGAGAAGCTGAACAGTCCCTCAGCCTCTCAGCCTTTCCTCGTACAGGAGAATGCATTTTGGGCCACAAAAAGCAGAATATTCAGAGTCAAAATTGCTACTCTTTCTGAGGGGCTACATGGTAGAAAGAGTTAGTTTCCCTAGGAACTCCATAGGAGGAAAAATATTGTATTTTTGGCCATTAAAAAAGACAGGGATAGAACCAGATGGCAAAATCCTAAAACATTCCTGAAAAGGTGGAAGAGATTGAAGACAATGGGGAGGATTTCAAAGAGTACTTCTCCTCTTTGAGCTTGATGGCAGTACTTAGTTCTGGAAACAGAAAGCCTCTGGAGCCCACCTCACTGCTGCTGAGGCTTTCAAGGGTAGAGAGGCAGCACATTGGTACGACTTTAAAGGAGGTTACATAGTGGCAGTCTTGCGGCAGATTATGTATATTTTACAGTCTGAACCACATCTAATTTGCGGATGACTATTAGTATTTTGAATATCTTGTGTCAATTCAAACAAACAAAGAAAGAAAGCATAGTGGTAATCTAAGGTCACTTCATAGCTAAGGCTTTCCCTCACCCCAGCTGTGGTACTTCTTGGTTATTCACTTACATGATGTACACCATAACGTGGAAGCCTGGGGGGAAAGAGGGATCTAGAAAACTTATGCCTTTTACAAATCCCTAAAATGTTGCAAGGCATTTTCACTAGCGCTGAGAAAATGAAAGTGTGACAGGTCATTACACAGGGTTGTTAGGAGAAAAATAGTGGAAAAACTGCAATAGGAAAAAAAGCATAAGAAATGGACATCAAGAAAATGAACAGTAGTGTGCTATTTCTGTCTCTAATGCTGTGCAAAGTAAACATGTTGATCAGATAAATTTGTTGGATGCACTTTACTAAGTTATTATTAATCTAAACAGAGTAACACTGGTGTTGGGTCTCAGACCAAACACCTATCAGCCTCATGGACTGGCAGAGGCTTCAGTTGTACAAGGTTGTAGGGAAACATGATCACAGCATGAACTGATGATTGAGCACTTGGTGGAGGGGTATGGCTGGCCGGGGGAATACTGGTAGGTCACTTGCACTTGCAACCAGAAGGGGTGGACCTGGGGTGGAGTTGCCCCAGGCTTAGATAGGGGCCAGCCAGGCAAAGCAGAAAGCAGCCTGAGAGAGAGAGAGATCAGAAAGCAGTTGGAGAAGCAGCAGCACAAGGAAGGAGCTGAGACCCTAAATCCAGATGAAACAAACAGCATAGTCATAAGAGTTTTGAGACTTTTTACATTACAAAGGTATTACAGAATAAATCAGAAATGTGCCTGCTCAGTTAAATTTCTGATCTTTTAAATGATCAGAATTATATTAAAAATGAAAAGTAAAGACAAGTTAAATTTGTGCTTAAGTTTCCTGGGACATGATGAAAAATAAAACATATTGAATTAACAGTTCACCTAGAACTGAGGAAATTGTTTTCATTTCACATGTACATACATCAATGATCATCAACACACATTCAGAATGAGTAAGTGATAGAATTACAAAGCTAGGCTTCTTAGATGCTGCTGAAAACCCCAGTAAGTAAATACCTTCATGTCTATGCATCACTGTGATGAAGAAATCTGACCCCACTCCTCATTTAGGACTTAAGTACTTTGAAACTTTTACCTTTCAGCATCACATATCAAATTCCTTCTTTAGCTTTCCTTCTAATTCTACGTTGCAAATCCTGGTATCACTGCCATTTATGATCACACTTTACTTGAACTGAGCTTTTGAGTTTTCCTGTGGCCTGGCAGCAGAGCTTGAACGTGTGATAGACGTTTTCAGGAAAAGAATAAGAATACTTTACATTTCAGTATCATACTCACCTGGATCTGGGGTTTCGGTTATACTGAGATGTCAAGTGATGTGAAACAATTTGTTTCTGTTTTTCTCTCCTCAGAGAGCTGCACTGTTTGAGATAGATTACAGCAAAAGGCTCGGTGTGTGAATCATTCATCTGAAGTATATCATTAGCAGCTTGCTGTGTTCTCAGTCAACTGCCTGTTCTTATCCACCTCAGTGTTTGTTAGGGATTTAAACTAATATACTATTTATAATATGCCTTTATGTAGTTGTCTGTAAGAAATGAATTCGCCATGCACATTAACCAGATTCTTCAGCATTAACATACATTAGTTCCAACTTCTTTTCTAAATGATGGAGTGTGACAATAATCTTTTCTTCTCTACAGTTTCAGGACGGGTGCTAGAAAATTCCTTGGTTTAACTTCATCATTTGTGTTTTATGATAGCTCTAATGCACAAGGCGGACATTGTAGTATGCACAGCTGGTGAGAAGTAAGAGGGCTCTTCATGCAGAAGTGCTCAGCATTTTTTTTGTTGTTGCATCACAACAACATCCAAGCTCTACAGAGGGGTTCAAACAAAAATGAACTCACTGTTTTTAAAATCAGCATCTCTCCTTCCACCTCTGCCCCTTTGAAGCTGATACAGTCCTACCATGTTTTCATTTTTGTTGCTGATATATAGCGCAGTGCATTTGTAGCATATGCCTATAATAATAGAAAACTGGTACCAACTCTTTAGACAGATTGCAATTCTTCTGCCCCACTTATCTTCTTTTACAGAAACCATAAAATCTAAGATAAAAGCAGTGCACAAGGTTAGAAAGACCTTGTATATTTGCGCACTGTTCATTTCTGGGTGTCTCACTGCAGTGATAACTGTAACAAAAATATCACCATAAACCCTAAAATAAGTAGATGCCTAGAGAATGATAGCACCCAGCTCTCAAGGCAATGTACTTTTCAGAGTCGGAAAAAGATCATGAACAGGGAAGCTGCAAATCCTGAACACACAGCTGCTCTGAAGTTACACCAGCCATTTAAACTTGTAAAACTGAGGTTGCTATTCAGCTCATACTTGCAGAATTTACTACCAGCATACCTTAGTAATAGTAAATGGCAAGTGGGATAGTGACCAGGTTTTGCTAAGCAGTCTTCAAATTCCACTGTGAATCTCACTCCATCAGAAAATGTACTAGCATAATGAGCACACACCTAGGCAATTTTATTGCTATTTGAAAATTTGCAGTGTACTTACTTAAAGCTCTAACTTTTTTGCCACATCCTACGAGCTTGTTTGCATGTTTGCTTTACTGGTCTTGTATCAATACAGATGTACATAGCTGTAGAAAGAACTTTTTTTTTTTTTAACAAGTGGATTGCAAAGAACTTCATAAATAGCAAAGGTATTTTAGGAAGAGCAGATGTGATGATAATATCATAATGCCATTCACCTGGTAATGCCTCTCTGTTACAATGCATATAATCCCAAAAACTACACAGCAAATTGAACGATTATGCTTATTATTTAAGTATATTTTTCTTCTATTATAAAGAAAGTTAGGAAAAGATTAGAATACTTTAAAGAAGAAAAAATAAAAGTTTTCTGAAAATGTTTATGAAGGTTTTTATATCTTAATATCTTCTCTGTGAAGTGGTGAGGTGAACAAAGGACACTTCACATACTTCCTTAATAACTGCAAAAAGAGTTGTTTAACTTCAAATAAATCTCTCTGAAAACAGTAAATGGATTTCAGTTTATCCTTTTGTAACAGCATTGGCTTTCAGAAACACATTACTTTCTGGAATTATTCTTGTGTTTCACTGAACAAAGGGATACCAAATAGATGCGTCACACAGTACAATGAAAAGGAAGTAACACTTTAGTGGCTGCAGTTCAAGAGTCTTGACTTTATTTTGGGGCTTCCAAAGAAGGAAGCAAGGCATGCTGGTACAGAAGTGCACAGCTGCACAGACATCACACAAGTCTGATGCCAGGAGGCACAATTCCTCTGGGACAAGAGGGCACTCATGATCAACTTCATCCTACAAAAACATTTCTGCTATCAGTAGGTGCTATGAAGAGCAATTAAATGTCTACTTCTCTTGCACAGATAGAAGTTGAAGGTTTTCCAGCTGCCGTTGCTTGTCGAGCTGAAGGGCCATTCCTGAAAATTTTTGACAAACAGAGCAAAACAAACATTGTGTATTCAATACGACTCCGGAAACAAGCTGTGAATCATTTGCCACTGCTTCAATTTAATGTCATATAGGACTAGCAAAGCCATATATGTATTATAATTCCATCTCCAATGGGCTTTAAAAAAAGTGAACATACTGAAAAAAATGAAAACCAGTGAGTTTACATGACCAACTGAAGTGAAATTAGAGAGCAATTAGATTTCCTCTATAAAACTGTTGGGGAGGACACCAAGAACAAATTAAAAATACCATAACTCTTCTAGACTTTTTTCCCTAAATACAATTTGAATCAGTTTAATAGAAAAATTGTTAGTATTGACTGTTGGGGCTAGTTATATTATGTCCAGTAGATAATATATTTCAAAACACTCATTTGCTCCCTATCTCTCATGCAGATAGCCCTTCCTTTTGTAAAACTGGACGGAGAGAAATGTCAGCTCTCACCTTCAATAGGAAAACCACCATTAGCTTCATCTGGGTAAGGATTTCACCAGTTATCTGTGCCTTTGACCTAAGCCAGCCAAAACAAGGTCAACCCACAACTTGAGCTTGCCTTTTGATGGATACGTTTATCTTAGAATCATAGAATCGTTCAGGTTGGAAGGGACCTTAGAGATCATCCTGCTCCAACCCCCTTGCTACAGGGCAAGGACACCTCCCACTAGACCAAAGCCCCATCCAGCCTGGTCTTGAATACTTCCAGGGAGGGAGCATCCACAACTTCTCTGGGCAACCTGTTCCAGTGTCTCACCACCCTCACAGCCAAGAATTTCCTCCTATATAGTCTAAATAGTCTAAATCTACCCTCTTCACTTTATAACCATTACCCCTTGTTGTATCATTACCTATCCCTGTAAAAAGTCCCTCCCCAGCTTTCCTGTAGGCCCCTTCAGGTACTGGAAGGCTGCTATCAGGTCCCCCCGCAGCCTTCTCTTCTCCAGGCTGAAGAGTCCTAACTCTCTCAGCCTGTCCTCGTAGGGGAGGTGCTCCAGCCCTCTGATCATCCTCGTGGCCCTCCTCTGGACCCGCTCCAACAGCTCCACATCCTTCTTGTGCTGGGGGCCCCAGAACTGGACACAATACTCCAGGTGAGGTCTCCCGAGAGCAGAGTAGAGGGGCAGAATCACCTCCCTCGACCTGCTGGCCACACTTCTCTTGATGCAGCCCAGGATGCGGTTGGCCTTCTGGGCTGCAAGCACACACTGCCGGCTCATGTTGAGTTTCTCGTCAACAGACACCATCTTATGGCATTTATTAAATGGCAGTTTCAGAGACACAATGCACAAGAGACGAGGGAATATGAAGTACAACTTGGAGATCCTGCACAGACAAACCACTGTCAACTTCACTATGCCAAAAAATACAGGGTGAAGATGTGGTGAAACTTAGCTTCAAGTGTAATAGTTTTTTGGTTTTGCCTGTTACTATTTAAGATGCTTCCAGCTCTGTGTAGCACAATCACTGCCATGTCCGGGTACAGCTCAGTATCAAGCTTTAATCTGGTCAGAGTTGCCAATAGCTGGCCTGGCTGTGAACACTTAACTCTGCTCACTGATGTTGTGACAGTGAACAGTCTCATACTTGCCACATTCAGCTGAAGGAGGCAAATGAACATGGCAATGCCTTCATAATTTAGGTTGCCAAAGCCTTTCTCAGAGTGTATGTGCTGAAAACCCATCAGGCTCAAGTGTAGTCACTTGGGACTAATGCTGGTAGGACAACAATGGGAATCTTAAGTGATCTTCTGGCTGTTGGCACAGAAAACTCTTTGTGTGTATGTACACATGCATATATTCCTTTGGGCTATTCATGGCGTGCCTGTTCAAAAGCAACTCCTAGATTATTGTCCTATTTCTCAGTGATAGGGCTGATTTATTATATATGTGAGAAATAGTCAGCAAAAGCAAGTCATCTTAGGGACTCACAGTCCTAGTGTTAGTCCTAGCAAGCTCTCAGATTGCTTCCAATTCGGAAAAGTATTGTTAGCGTAGAAACACAGGATCTAAAAAGCTCAAACATGAGAAGAGCTGACCACTGTCTCTCCCGTTAATTGATAAGTGAGCACTTGCCAACTGAGTGAAATCTGATCCTGTAGGTACTGAGCCATCCAGGCAAAAAAATTGACCCATAAAAGCAGCTTTCTAAATCTCCACATTAAAATGTTAGAATTCCTCCCATCTTTTCCTATTTTTTTATATTGAAAACAAGGGAATCTATTTCCATTTATATTTCATTAGAAACAAATAACTGAAAACAAGTTTATGACAAATGTAAGTGGTATTTTATTTAAAAAGCACATCAGAAAACAGGGTTCTTGCATTAGCTGTTAGCCAGAAGACTGAAAGAAATTCAGTTCTTGTTCTCACACAGTACCCTAGTTTTATACGCTGCATTTGTATTTCAACAAAACAAGAATTTAGAAGAATGAAGTGTTTAACCTGCCACAAAATTATTCCCTCTTCACTAAAAGTGAAGACAATATGTATAATCTGCTATTGTATATAAAGATGAATAGAACAGAATAGCACAAATGAGACAACCTTAAAGCATTCCTAAAAATATTGCAACCTTTTCCATCAACTCGATCTTTTTCCCCATTGATTTCTTACAAGTATTTTTTTGCTTGAGGCTCTCCACCCCTTGCCAAGCTGTGTACCAGAGCTAAACTACAGCAGCGTGTGAAAATTTTTAGCCACAAAATTCACAAAAGGAAAATTTTTGCATTAGACAATATAAAGCCTGTTGCATGAAATCAATGATACGCACTTCACTGCATCACACTGACTATAGTCAGTAACAGCTACATCTATACTTCTCTGTACAGAGAGATTTTCAGAGGTTGTCAGGTCCTCTAGGCTTTGTCACAGAACAGCTCTCTGATGGCCTTCCAGGATCAAAAAGAATTGCTATTTAATGGCGAGTCTGAACTGGTCAAAGCACAAACCTAGAGTTCTACAACTTACAAGAAGAAGAAATTTTCCAAGAACAATTTTCCAAATAAGAAAAGTCTGGGAGAAAACTGATGCTCAATACAGCCTAATTACACCGCCATGGAGTGAATGGTTTGGGGCTGTTTCCATAGGCCCAGCTGAAGCTGCATCAAACCTTCTCTCACGGTCTACACCGTGATGCCACATCAGTTTGTCAGACTTGTTGACATATAACACCAACACATCACTGAAGCAATTGACCCTGCTACCAATGTGACAATGTTATGTGTAAGTTCTGGGGTAAGTGATCCCCTAATGGAGACAAATATGGGAAAAACTCATGTGTCTGGCAGCTTCAGGAAGTAACTGAAGGCAGGAAGAGCAAAAATGATCTTTTAATTACTAATTTAAAAGACATCTGGCGAAAAACTACCTGGTTAACGGGGGTGTATTTCCCTTAAATTTAAGATGGAAATGTTCCCACTAAATGCTAAATCCAGAAGGCTGGCTCACTTTTCTTTCATTAGAGTGATCAAGAAAGAGCCTGAAACTATGAAAGCACATTTCACCTCCGCCCTCATTTCCTTGGGTTGCCTCTCCAGAACACGTATTAAGTCTGATGTGCTCTTAGATGCTGATATAAAAGTTGTCTTGTGAGTGGGTGTTCTGTGAACTTAGTTGCTGTATACTGTCTAGACTTACCTTTTTCAATCAAGCAGGACCCTTTAAATTTTGTAGGAATGAACTTGTGAGAAGTGACTAAATAAGCCAGATTTTGTTCATATCAAATATAATCAAGCTGAGCATGGAAAATTGAAGGTCTATATTACAAACTATTTTCTGTCTTCGCAACTGTCTTGCTCTTGTGACACCAATTATTTAGTCAAAATTGAAATTTTGAAATATAATTTAGAATTTTATTGTCAGTTCATAAAGTCTGCTCTCTTTTTAGGTCTGACTCATACTTCCCACTTAGTAATAATCTTGCAAGAGTGACTTGAGTCACAACTGAAATACAATTTAATTTACATGTAAATTAAATTAAGTGTAATTATGTTTCATAATTACCACTTGCAACTGAAAATGCCTCTTTCAGAAACTCAATAGAAATAATTTCTCAGCAATTTCTTTGTAATTAAGAGAGATTGGTTAAAAAAAAATTCTTACTCGATAGACATGCCTTGCAGACAGTGCTTGTGTATGAAATGATATCATCTGCTGCACAGTAATTTCACTTGCACCATTTTACACTTGCATTTTTGTTTGAGATTTCTCTGCAGTTAATTTGCCTCATTAGTGAGATGGCTCTATACAGGAGGAGACTACAAACACTTATCCTCTTTGGGTTTTGTCACTTTTTTTTTTTTTTTAAATGTATTTTTAACTCCTTTAAACAGCGTAAAGAGACATACTAGCCCCCTGCCCAACAGAACTACATGAAAATAATCATTTCTTAAATAGTTGGGGATACTGAAATGGAAAGAAAAAATATGGTTTCTTCTAATGACTCCTCACCCCTGTTAATACTTTGGACTACAAAGAATGATAATCCCCAGAATCAACAAGTTTGGGGGGGGGGGGGGGGGGGTTGGGTTTTTTGTTTGTT